>BQNB010010794.1:37153-78563 GCA_026074375.1 Tanacetum coccineum | reverse complement strand
CAATGAAAACAAATTCCTCCATAACGCATATTTCCACACCTTTCGCAATTACATTGTCGACAAATCGAACCGTCTAAAGGACCTCCACACCCGTAGCAACTAGGTTGGTAATATGAAGACATGTCGAAGAATTAAACAATATAGAGGATAAGAAGAAAGAATTAAACGGATTTGAGGGTAAAGGAGAATATTTTTAGATTTTGAAAATTATTCATAAGAAAAGGAATTAAAATAAGAAAGAAAAATATTTTTGGTAACCGAAAGTTAAACGTGCACGGTAGCTCTCTAAAAATACGTACAAGAAAGCGGAGGAGTTGGTAAGCGCGAGGCGCTATTTAGAATAACCCTTCTCCTTTTGGGTGATGTTCTTAGGATCAAACCCGCCTTAAACTTTCCTTATAGCACGTAATCTAAAGGTGAGCCGTAACAATGATTAACAAACGGTTATTTTTAATATTAAAATAAAAGAAAATAGAAGTGTAAAATATTTTTGTATTTTTATGGTTTTATTAAGAAAATATTCACAAATGAAAAATGATAACTTCACGAGGAAGGGTCTTCAAAACACTAATCTTCGAACGAAACACGATAATCGTAACACACCTCCCCGGCAGCGGCGCCAAAAATTGATACGTCCAAACACACTATATATAATATAAGTATATAAGGATGTAAACAATTATAGTATAGTAAGTATTTTCCGTCGGGTTTAAGATAAACGCTTTTAACCAAAACGTTATATCAAAAACCTCCCGGGTCGTTTCCCTCGACGAAGCGTGAATTAAAAATCAGTTAAGTCCGTGATCGCGTGATTTGAATGGTTTCAAAGATTTTGATTTGGTTTCTAATTCTACTAATGAAAACACATAAAAACATGTAAAGGCAAACAAACAATTACGACAATTAAAGCATTCAAGAAATTAAACACGTAAATGATAACGGGAAATTTAAAACGCGGCATATAAGCAAAATTATCAAATTTAAACCCTACGAACGCAAATTTAATTTTAATAAATCCTAAATGACTAAAAATAATTTTCAGAAAAAGAATTATATTTTTTTGGTTTTTATTTTATTTATTATGAATTAAAAACAGATTTAATGAAATAAAATGATTAAAAATAATAAACTAATTTATAAAAATTCTAAAAAATTACAGAAAGTACTTTGAAGTATAAAGAACATAAGAAAAATATAAAACTTGAAAAGTGCTAAACGGATAAGCCAAAAAAATAAGCAAATAAGCAATTAAGTAAAAAAAACTAGAAAATGGCTATTTTAATAAAGTAGTGCAATTATTAAACTGAAAAAGACCCTAGGGCAGTTGGTGTTTGAGTGTGGTGTTGAGGCGTTGAGTATACTAAAGGGAGGTCATGGGTTCGACCCCCATGGCTGCTTCTTTTTTTTGAAATCTTTTTAAGCAAACTTGTAAAACAACTAAAAATAAGAAACTTTTGAAAAGACAACTTTTTCTTAAAACTAAAAAAATAAGCTGGAAATGAACTTATTAAAATGACATAATAGACTTTTTACACTAATGACTTTTTAGCAAACTAATTTGAACTATTTAAGACTAAATAAGCTAGAAAAAGACCAAATAAGCTAAAACAGAACTTTAACCAATCCTAATAAACAAATTAACACAAAAGTTAAGCAAATCCAACAAGCCATAAGCTGAGAAATTCAAATAAGCACTTAGACCATTCAATACTGAAAACAGACAAATGAGGCACTTTTGGGCTTAAATTTTAGCAATCAAATGGATCCTTATGGAAATTAGATTTGTACTTCCAGAAAGCTTAAACTATAAGCTACTTTAAATAGCAATCAAAAAGTAATTTTAAATTCAAATAAGCTAAGAAAAATAAGGATGAAAAAGATTGTTTGGCTCAGTAAGAGCTGAGTTTGTTTTACTTTTGAAAAGACAAAAACTAAACTGCAGGCTTAAAAACAGTTAAGCAAAAAAACTAATTAACCTAAAATAAACCCTACTATACCTAGATTGACTTATGAACTAGTTATAAACCAAATTTCAAAAACTTAATCCTACTTTAACTAGCTTAATTTTTGGAATAAAATTGGCCTTAAGGCTGTTTGCTTAACTGATGCATTTGACAAAAAAATGACCACAACAAAAATAAAAAGTGCAGTCCTATAGAACTTAATTTACTACTTTTTCTACAGCATTTCAAGCCATTAACAAGACATGAAAACTACACTAAAAAGCTTGCTAATCAAAATCAAAACTAACAACTAAGTTTTTAAATTAGAAAATCCATAGAAATCAAACCAAAGTATTTCTTTGAACCTTTAACTTGAATTTTAACCTTTAAAAACTTAAAACAATTGACTAAAAGTCTATTTATAAGCTAGTTAAAACTGTGTTTTAAGCCAAAGACCATTTTTATCCTAAATTGACCCATTTTGAATCCTATGCCAAACACCCCTTTATAATTTCTAAATTCTCTTTTAAGCTGAAAAAAAATCCTTATAAGCTCTTATTTTTCAAAAACAGATTAATGCCTAAGTTCACTAAGATCAAATAAGCAAATTTTAACAACTAATATGCCCTAAATAATAAGCTAATTTAAATAAGTTGTTTAGACTAAATAATGACAGATTTGCATTTACTCAATACTAAACTCAAACTGAACTACAATCTAGAGGCATAAGATCCATTAAGCTACTAAATGATATAATAAGCACAAATTATAAGCAAATAAGCAAGAAATAAGCAGATAAACAATAAGCATGTAAAGTAATCTAAAAAGAGTAAAATGAAATGCACCTGAATCCCTTGCTTAAAACAGGGATAAAATTTACTTTTTCAAGCTTAATCTACAAGCTCAGCTTTATAAAAAATCAGCTTAAAAGACCCCATAAGCCCTTCAGGATGGCTTATCAACCAAATACTCAGTTAAGCTTAACTGAGTGTAAACAAGCTAAGAGTAGAAGAGTAGCTTAAAAGAGCTTACAAGGAGCTTATGAAAGTATAGCAGAGCTTATTGAGCTTTTAAGTGACTTTAAAAACATTTAAGAGCTTAATTTGCATAAATATAAAACTTGAATTAAAGACAGAATTTAAATGAAAACAGTAATTGTATTAATAAGAAGAAGATTACATTGCTTGGAAAAGTAAATAACAGAAAAATAAGATAATAAGCTGAAATTAAGCTACCCTAATCTACTCCTACTCTTAAAACTAGATGATCCAAAATAAAGAATCCTAAGCCCTATTTATAGTTGAAATGAGGAGAGCTGAGGTGGCTTGGTGTGCTTCTTCTGAGTGTGAAAACATTAAGCGTAGCCCAAGGAATAAATCCCACCATCTAATCTTGGATTCCCATCATTCTTTTGATCACAGCCGTTGATTTGATGTGTGTTATCACTCGGATTGCCAAGTTGGCACTTCTAGAAGAGTAGACATGCTCTTTGCGTGACTAGGAGGAGCGGGGGTGAGTGATTGAGACATTTACCCGCATGGTTAAGGTGACACGACCCTGGTTTACCTAGAGGTTAGGGTTGATGAACAATAACTTTAAAAGTTACGCGCCCTTTTTTTCGTTTCTAATTGTTTTGTAATTTGACCGAGTTAAATGAGGCTTTGACTTTGGGCTGAATTTAAAAGGTATATTTGGGCTCGGTTTATAATCTTGGGCTAAAGGTTTATCAATAAGAGGAAAATGGGCTTATGGTTTTAAATGTTTAACTTAACATTAAGTTAAACTTAACATTTTTTAAGTAAGGTTTAACGACCGTTAGTTCTTTTGTCGGGTTTTAGGATTTTTTGGAGTTTACGGGCTTGTCTTGGGTTTTTCTTGATAAATGCACACCTTGGCCTTGGCTTTTCACGCTCTTTTCCTTCTTGTGCTCGTATTTTGTCCTTTTTGGGCTTGATTGTGTCTTTTTGTCCATTATCCGTACCTGCACATACACAAACACAAAAACAAGCATATATTTGCAATTTTTATTATGTTTTTTGGTCTTTTGGGTTCGTTTTTCAAGGTAAAAGGTATGTGTATTTAGACACATATCAAAATCCCCCATACTAAGCTATTGCCGTGTCCTCACGCAATATTATAAATAATACTTTAGAAAACTATGAATCTTAATCCCCCTTGATTAATTACCTCGAAAAGTAGCGCAGTATTCATCTTAAGGGATTAAAGAAACATTAGCTTTGAAAAGCCTCGTTTTTCCCTTTTTAACATTTTCTATGCTTTTTCATAACTTTCCATATTTCAACACTTCATAACATTGTGCTATCATTATTCTTTGATAATACTTAGGATCATGGAACAAGCAAGATAAATTTATCGTTCCTAACTTTCACTTCTCCATACTAAGCTTAAAAACAAGATCATTGTCAAATACAAGTCATGATACTAACACTACTCATAAATACTAATTGTGTATTACTTTTTCTCCCTTATTCCTAATTTTGTATCTCAAGATTTTATTTTTGTCATATACCCGAAGGCTCTTTAAGATTTGTTTCGATACTTGTTTTATCCAAAAATAAAGCGGGACAGTTGAAAATAAAATTTAGCTTCCACCCTTATCCTTGAAAAACGGATGAAGTGAACAAAATTTTGGCTTTTGTTGCTTTTGCCTTAATTCATGCCATATACCCTAAGGCTCTTTAAGACATAAATTATAACATTTCGTATTTTCGGGTCATTTTATGACGTCATTATTTCACTATTTTTTTTCTATTTATTTATATTCTCGCACGCGTTTACTTTTAATTTTAATAGTTAAAGTTAAATCGCGTAAGTTAAAAATCAACATTTAACGTAAACGGACACCAAACGAATTAAAATTTTCGTCAAACATGCAATATATTATTTTTACGAAAGTAATAATCAACTTTTTATATTTTATTTTTATTGGTTGCGTAAAACGTTTACGTTTCGCAATTTAATACATTTAGACATACCCGGAAGCACCCAAACTTTTCTACGCTTCAACAAATAACCATTTTTATTTTTAATGATCAAAGTTTATAAAACTTTACTCACACTTATCAATGGGACGCCCCACTTTAAAAGAAATAAGCAAGACCTTACAAATTTTAAGTATACACTTTAATAACAAAAGCTACAACTTATATTTACTTATACTTTCAACAAAACAAGTAAACTTTCATCCATTTTATGCAAGATAATAAGCTAGATATTTAGCCAACACACCTCCTCATTTTCATGGGATGTTCTACACTTTTAGAAACAAAGACCATAAGACTTCCCTAAAACCCTCTAAGTGTTTTTGACTAGTCTTTAAGTATATAATGCCTTATACTAGTTAATATACACACGCATCTCATTTGTAAAGGTGTAAAACACAAAAAAACCTCTCCTTTTCCACATCCTGGCTCACGGCATACCTCAAACCAACACCAAATCCATACAAAATTTTATTTATCACATTTACACACATACCTACATCATATCTAAGGCATATCATGAAAGTTTGAAGGCTTGGTTAAGCATTTTCAAGGCTTAAACTAAGTTAAGGTTTTCTTGGAAAACTATGGTTTTCACTCTTTATTTTCAAGCTAATGTTTAAATCACAAGGGTGTGATTTGTTTGTATTTCTTTACTCATCATATTAAGGTCATCTAAAAAGCCCTCATATCTTTACTTTCATGATTTTTATGTACATATTATGTTATATGGCTCATCACCATCTAGGAAACTTTTAAGCATGTAAAAAGGGCTTTTACTTGTGATCAAGGTTTTGTATACTTTTACTTATGATATATGAATGTTAATATCATGTTATAAATAGAGTATAAGTATTGTACACTTGTTGGTTATGTATAAAAGTATGTATACAAATTAATAGTTAAGAAATGTTACTTATTAAAAGTTATAAGTAAAGTGTTGTAATAGACTTGTGATTTTGATGTCATGGACAAACATTGGACAAAATATAGACTAATGAACACTATGATATGTAATACATGTGATAATAAGTATGGTAATGGACTTGTAACAAGGTGGTTAAGCTAAAAAGTTATAAAAACTAGTTTTCAACACATTTTATCAATTATCTCCAAACTTTCTGTTTTAGTTCAAAAAATAATGTATATATTTTATATTTTTATAAAATAGTACCTCTCATGACGATTCCAAATATGTAAAGAACTCGAAAAACAGATTTATAACGAAGAAGATATGTTAATTACGAGTTTACGATAATTAATACTTTTATAAAAAGTTACTGTTCATCAGAGACATTTATTTATGGAAAACATCATAAATAAATAGAATTTTTAATTACGAGAACGTACTCAAAAGAATCGCTAAAAACGGAGCTATAACGAATAAGATACGCCATTTACGGGTTTTACGATAACTAAACTATAAAAATAACTTTATTACTGCCATGAACAGTAAAAGTACTGTTCATCAGAGGACATGAAATATAAAAATATCATATTTTGATACGTCGTATTAATACGAAAGCGTGAACATAAGAAACGTAAGAAACAGGCTTAAAACGAGAAAGTTACGCACTATTCTATAACTTGTGCACTATTTCCTAAGATGAATAGTGTTGGTTTGTTTTTTTATAAATTTTTGCGAAACATTTTAGAATCATTTATTTAATATTTATACACGTCTTAAACTTTATAGATGTTATTTTACAAAGACAATTGAATTATATATTCGATTATACGAGCTTAAATACATGGCATTTATTTATCAAATACGATTTAATCATTATTTCGCAAATACAATTAGATGGTGATGTAGCTACATAGAATTATATGTGGTATTAGTTATTCATAGTGCGTAGTACTTATACGGCCTACATCTAATTAGGTTGTTTTCCGCCTTTATCGTGACGCATATTCTGTTATACCTCGATCATTCATTACTCAAGGTGAGTTCATAGCCCCACCTTTTCTTTTTTAATGGTTTTCTTAAACTGTTTTCGGAGTGAGAATACATGCTTATTTACTAAGCAAATTTATTGATTTCTACTACTTAAGCGTTACATGACTAGTTTTACTAAAGCTTTTACTTGCTTACTACATGATTTTGAGAACATTGAATACCTATATATGAAACCGAGAGTTTCAAACACGTTACTTGTTTTACTTTGGACACAAGTGTTTAAATTGTATGCTATCCAGATTATTGCCTGAATGTTATGGCCTAAGAGCCACGAATACTGGTGCAAATCCTTTATAATTACGAATACTGGTGCCAATCCCTTATAATTATGAACATGGGTGCAATTCCCTAAGAATTACGAATACGGCTTCGATGTCACGAGCTTAGTGCAATAATACTTGTTATATATTTAGACTTGGTGAATCTGATTCTCCTGTCTACAATATATGTTTTGGACTTTGGAATACGTACTTAGTCCACCATTACTTAAGTCTTGTGGTCCATTTTTAAATACTTCTTGATTTTATTAAATCATTATTCGGATTTCTTAAATAATACTTTGAAATGCCGTAACGATACTTTTCTTCTGAAATATTTCTTAAATTATTTCAACACTGCTTTTACTTAAACTTATGAATTCACCAACATTATTGTTGACGTTTTTGCATGTATTTTCTTCGGTTATTATTTTGCTAGCTGGGCATTTGGGAGCATTTGAGTCGCGCGGATATGTTTTTGAAGGCTTAATAACTTGTATACCATTCGACAAACGTTTTAAATACAATGTTTCTATTGCATTATAAATGGGATCCTTTGTAAACTCTGATTTTAATATATAGAATGTGAAATCTATTTAAACGTCTCTTTTGAGGTCGTTTTCTATGACTTGTGTATATAGACTATGAAGTAGCACCCCATTGTTATCATTCCGCTGCTACTAGAATTTGGGGGTGTTACAGATTGGTATCAGAGCACTGGTTGTAGAGAACTAGGTCGTTTTCAAAACCGAGACTATAACCGTTTTTTGAAAAATTTTAAGATCCTTTCACCGTTGTTCGATATTCGCACGCGCATGCTCCCTGATCTCTATATAAGCTCTCTTTTGCATCTCTACTTCTATTACATGGGTAACGAGTATTAAATATTTGGCTATGACTTCGCTCTCTTACGTCTATCTTATGACGTCTTACTATTTACCTTATATCGGTCCGTTATATAAATATTGATCATTCTGATTTTCGTGTACTTCCTGATTTCTCATTTACTCCCTTGAGCGTCAATACTGGTATTATATAAGGATACCTATACTTATGGGTTAATTTCTTCTTGATCTCTTACGATTAACTTCAACCATTTACGCGACTTTACTTTATTCCCTTTTGATGATATCAAAAATTCGGCATATTTTGTAAATTCTACTAGTTACTTTACCATTCGACTCCGAGTTGGAACACTCTTCTTATGATCGCACATGTTGTTTTGTAATCCATCGTTTTGAAGTCTTCCAGTTGATGGGAGTACGACAATTAACTTGTCACCTCATACGTGTCACCTTGGAGCACCTACCTTTAGAACATGACTTTTTACGTTCATTTTGTTGATTGAATAATTCTTTACGTTCATTTTCTTGACTGCCTTATGCTTCGTACGTCTCGGATATTCATTATACTTGTATGACCTATCGCTTTACAAACAGATCTCGATTGTCAACCCTAAATCATTTTGCATCATTTTGTTGTCACCCAATGATCAACATCACGTTTCACTTAATTGAACTATTTTCATTACGGTATAAAACTATTTGATACCATTTCGTACACCACACTATTTTGACGAAAATGAGCATTTCATCCGTTGCCCTCAAATATACATAGCCTAATCACCTATGTATATTTGGTGCATAGACTGATTACCTATGCATTCAGGAAGAACCAATGTCTATGCTGAGAGTAGTCCACCCTTAAAACCTACACGGACATAAGCAAGAGGAAGGGATAGACTATGATGAGGTTTTTGCTCCTGTGGCCAGGATTGAAGCCATAAGGATCTTTTTAGCCTTTGCCTCATATATGGGTTTTATAGTCTATCAAATGTGTAACATTTCGTATTTTCAGGTTATTTTATGACGTCATTATTTCACTATTTTTTTCTATTTATTTCTATTCTCGCACGCGTTTACTTTTAATTTTAATAGTTAAAGTTAAATCGCGTAAGTTAAAAATCAACATTTAACGTAAACGGACACCAAACGAATTAAAGTTTTCGTCAAACAAGCAATATATTATTTTTACGAAAGTAATAATCAACTTTTTATATTTTATTTTTATTGGTTGCGTAAAACGTTTACGTTTCGCAATTTAATACATTTAGGCATACCCGGAAGCACCAAAACTTTTCTACGCTTCAACAAATAACCATTTTTATTTTTAATGATCAAAGTTTATAAAACTTTACCCACACTTATCAATGGGACGCCCCACTTTAAAAGAAATAAGCAAGACCTTACAAATTTCAAGTATACACTTTAATAACAAAAGCTACAACTTATATTTACTTATACTTTCAACAAAACAAGTAAACTTTCATCCATTTTATGCAAGATAATAAGCTAGATATTTAGCCAACACACCTCCTCATTTTCATGGGATGTTCTACACTTTTAGAAACAAAGACCATAAGACTTCCCTAAAACCCTCTAAGTGTTTTTGACTAGTCTTTAAGTATATAATGCCTTATACTAGTTAATATACACACACATCTCATTTGTAAAGGTGTAAAACACAAAAAACCTCTCCTTTTCCACCTCCTAGCTCACGGCATACCTCAAACCAACACCAAATCCATACAAAATTTTATTTATCACATTTACACACATACCTACATCATATCTAAGGCATACCATGGAAGTTTGAAGGCTTGGTTAAGCATTTTCAAGGCTTAAACTAAGTTAAGGTTTTCTTGGAAAACTATGGTTTTCACTCTTTATTTTCAAGCTAAGGTTTAAATCACAAGGGTGTGATTTGTTTGTCCTTCTTTACTCATCATATTAAGGTCATCTAAAAAGCCCTCATATCTTTACTTTCATGATTTTTATGTACATATTATGTTATATGGCTCATCACCATCTAGGAAACTTTTAAGCATGTAAAAAGGGTTTTTACTTGTGATCAAGGTTTTGTATACTTTTACTTATGATATATGAATGTTAATATCATGTTATAAATGGAGTATAAGTATTGTACACTTGTTGGTTATGTATAAAAGTATGTATACAAATTAATAGTTAAGAAATGTTACTTATTAAAAGTTATAAGTAAAGTGTTGTAATGGACTTGTGATCTTGATGTCATGGACAAACATTGGACAAAAATATGGACTAATGGACACTATAATATGTAAGACATGTGATAATAAGTATGGTAATGGACTTGTAACAAAGTGGTTAAGCTAAAAAGTTATAAAAACTAGTTTTAAACACATTTTATCAAATATTTCCAAACTTTCTGTTTTGGTTCGAAAAATAATATATATATTTTATACTTTTATAAAATAGTACGTCTCATGACGATTCCAAAAAGGTAAGAAACTCGAAGAACGGATAAATAACGAAGGAGATACGCTAATTACGAGTTTACGGTAATTAATTCTTTTATAAAAGTAATTTTATAAAAAGTTACTGTTCATCAGGGATATTTATTTTTGGAAAACATCATAAATAAATATAACTTTTAATTACGAGAACGTGCTCGAAAGAAACACTAAAAATGGAGCTATAACGAACAAAATACGACGTTTACGGGTTTTACGATAACTAAACTATAAAAATAACTTTATAACTGCCATGAACAGATATTACTAGGGAATTTCATAATGAGGCCTCTTCGGATGGCGTATTGACGAGTTGTTGGATTTACGATTTAAAGTATCCTAGCTCCTCGTACGTCATGTCATGACCTCTTTAATTATGATAGCCCGAACGATAGTACGATATAACAACTATAAGATTATATTCAATGTTATTAATTAAAGTACTTGGTACTTATACGACCCAATTTTTACTTAGGTAGCTTCAGATACTTCCGTGATACATTTTCTGCCATGTTTACCTGATTCTTACATCACTTCACGTCTAAGGTGAGATTCTAGCCTCGCTTTTTACTTATTTACATGCTTTATAAACCCGCGAGGGGGAACATGCTGTTACAAATCTTTTACATACTCGTTTTAACTTATAACAATGTGATTATATTTTCAATACTTTTGTGAGTTCATAGTCTCGCATTGCAATCTTTTCAGTTTTTATAAACCCGCGAGGGTAGACATGCTCGTTTACAACTTGTAATATTTTACTACATTACAATTACCTTCAATACTTTGTAAGGTCATTACATCCTTTTTACTACTTAATTCTTTTAGCGAAACTCTAAGGGGTGAATTCCATTGCTTATTTTACTATTGGACACATGTGTTTTCTAAGTGTTTTCAAAGTGTTTTAAACTGGAATGCTATCCGAATTTTTTTTACTGCCTGAATATTATTGCCTAAGTTACCACTATTGCCAATTAAGTCCCCTACGATATCATGAACCGTCAAATTGCTGATTGAGTGAGCACGAGTGTGTGTGGATAGATCTATCGAACTGATAAATTCCCACACCTGAATTTCCTGGTCATAAGTTGACCATGTGCATTTAACATTGAGAATACTTTTAGGGTTTGTTGGCCAGCATCCTATACATTTGGGGCACAAACAGTTAAGGCTTCGGGTTCATGACTCAGTGCAATAAAAAAAGTTGGACATGACTGAATGTGTTTCTCTTGTCTACCTTACCTATTTTGACTATGGACTACTACATAGTCTCTATTACTTTTTTGGACTTCGGAATACTACTTATTCCACATTACTCGATCTTGTATGTCCCACTACTAAACATTAAACTTGATTTACTGAATCACTACTTGGATTTCGGATATAACACTTTGAAATACTGTAACGCTACTTTTCTTACAAAGACATTTCTTAAATTATTTCAACACTGCTTTTACTTAAACATATGAATTCACCAACTTTATGTTGACCGTTTTTGCATGTTTTTCTCAGGTTATTATTTTGCTATGAGAGCATGGAGCAGTCCGATGCCGCGGATATATAGGATTTTTTGAACGCTTAATAATTTGAGTACCATAGAAATAATTTGTAAACTCTGATTTTAATATAACAAATTAAAACGTCTCTTTTGAGGTCGTTTTCCGTGACTTGTGTTTTGTGCCCTGAAGTAGCACCCCAATGTTACCATTCCGCAGCTTGTCCCCATGATTTTTGGGGTGTTACAGAAAGCCATCTCCACTTAAGTGGTCTTGTTCTTGATGGACCTTCCGTTCTAATGCCTCCTCCATTCATTAATCCGGAGGAGGATGAACGTGTTGAGGAGACTTTAACGGACTCGGAACATGGTGAGTTTACCATTAAGGTCCCACCTCCTCTTGTCCAAAAAGCTAAACCTCCATCACAAAGAAATTTTGTGATTCACCAAAGGGATCCTCGTCACCCTCATATCCCTTATCCTTCAAGAATGAACCAAGAGAAACAAAAAGTCAAAGATGAAGTTCAAGTTCATAAGTTTTGGCAAAATGTTCAACTGCACATCAATACTCTCTGCCGATGCTTATAATTCTTATCCCGAAAATACCAAAAGATGCTTAAAAGACTCCTTTCCAATAAGGAGAAACTTTTAGAATTGGCAAATACACCCCTTAATGAAAACTGCTCAGCGGTTATCCTAAAGAAGTTACCTGAGAAACTAGGAGACCCTAGGAAATTTCTCATTTCGTGTAATTTTAGTAAGCTCAAGTGCAAAGCCCTAGCAGATCTAGGTGCTAGCATTAACTTGATGCCACTCTCAGTTTGGAGAAAGTTAGGTTTACCCGAGCTTATATCCACCCGAATGACTCTTGAATTGGCTAACCGGGAGATTTGTACTCCGGTCGGAATTGCAAGAGATGTCTTTGTTCCGGTTGGAAAGTTCACATTCTCTGTCGATTTCGTCATCGTTGATTACGAAAGCGATCCTCGTGTCCCCCTCATCTTGGGAAGACCTTTCTTACAGACCGCTCGTGTTTTAATTGACGTTTATGGAGAAGAAATGATTCTCCGTGACGGTGATGAAAGATTAACTTTAAACATGAGAAATGACACTTCAAGCTATTCGAACCAACCTCACAAAGAATCAATCAACATGATTGATATCTACAATATTTCATACGAAGAATATCTTGAAGATTTGTTTGCAAATGAAAAGATAACCAATCATCTAAGTGGCAATCCCACTTTTTCTTCTCATACCGATTTAACTTCACCGGAAGTTATCAATCCTGAGAGTGGCAATCCCACTCTAAATTCGGAACCCGTGACCAAGTCTACTTCTTCCCCCACACTTATTTCCTCCAAAGAAAGTGAGTTAATTTGGGAAGAATTCGAAGCTTATCTCGCTAGTGATTCGTTTCCACCGGGAAATGATGATCCAATCGACCTTTTACCCGAGGAGTTCGCCGATAAACTTGCTCTTATCACATTTCCGCCGGGAAATGACGACATGACTCTAGAAGACGTTATTAGAGAAAGAGAATATTTGCTTAACCAATCTCCATTAGCAGACTATTCTCTTGATAACGATCTTGTTGATACCATTCCTGAGATGTTCACCGATGAACATACTCTTGATTATTTATCTCCTCCGAGATATGATGATGAACCTACTCTTGATATTTCATCCCCACCATTATGGGATGATTTCAATTATGATATTTTTGATCTTGAAACCGTTAATGATGATACTTATGATGATCCATTTGACTCTAAGGAAGATAAAATCAAAGAGTCCAAACTCTTGATTGATGAACTTGATCCCCCTAGATCAAGTGATCTCCTTCCTTCACCCGAGTGTGACTCGGTTTTCTATGAGGATTTTTCCGAGGTTGATACTTTGCCTTCGACCAACAACGAGGACAAGGTATTCAATCCGGGTATACTCATTCATGAGAACCTTTTTGAAGACACCATATGTGAATCACCGGATAAGAATGTAAAGAAGGCCACTAATGCTTCTTTAATTCTTGAGGATTTTAATCCTCCTTTTTATGAACTTCCATTTTTGTTTTTTTTTTTTTTTTTTTTTTTTTTTTTTTTTTTTTTTTTTTTATTTTGTTTTTTTTTCCACAAAGAAGTTCCCGGGCTCGGAGCTTTACTCTCGTTTTCGTCCAAAAATGAGGAAAAAGTTTTCAACCCCGGGATTCTCATCTCTAAAAGAGTTCATACTTCTCTTCTCCCAGAATTATCTCATCGGGACCCTAAAGCTTTCAAAGTCATTAACATTTTTGAAAGCCCGATGAAGATTTTTCCTTGCTTCTACGGAGAGGACATCCGTGTTTTGGATGTCCCATGTTTCCATTTCTATCCCCCTTGACAAGCTCAAGTATGGGGGGATCGGGTCAAACTTAGTGACCTAAAATAAGCGCTTCGTGGGTGGCAACCCATGCTTATCCTAATTATTAATTAGTAATAGTTGTAATGAATAAGTGTTTTTTGTTGTGAGGAGGCTCGCCTCTTTTTTTTCTGTGTTTTGTGTTTTGTGGTTTTGTATGTCCAGGATTGCCCAGATTTTTAAAGCCTCTCGTGCTCGCGGTTTTTGTCCTTCGATCACAAGAGCTTCACATCCTCAGCTTCATTATGGGAATCCAATATCTAAATCTTATCGACTAACATCTATCTTTAAGCACACTTAATAAACGGCTTTAGATATATGTAGAGACCCTTCGTAAAACATTGAGGACAATGTTTAGTTCTTGTATGGGGGGATCTATCGATTTGATTGTGCCTGCAGTCGTTGTTTTCGCGTAAGTCCGTTTTTACCACCAAAAATTTTGAAAAATACCAAAAAAATGAAAAAAATTGAAAATTTTCAAAAAACTAATAAATGTTTTGTCACAATAATTGACTTTCTTGGTGGGTGTGTTGGGGGGGGGGGGGGGGGGGGGGGGGGGGGGGGGGGGGGGGGGGGGGGAGGGGGGGGGGGTGGGTTGGGGGGGGGGGGGGTGTGGGAGGGGGAGTTGAATAAGATAAATTTTGACTCGGTCAAGGGTTGAGCTCTTACTTTGACCCTAACTTTATAAACGAAAAAGGATAGTGTTAAAATATACAGTTCCAGTGCTAAGCAAGATTATATGGAAATCTTAAAGCTCATAGTGAAATTTTGGGGCTTTTTATCCCTATATACTCCTAACCGGACTAATAATACGTGCTATTTTTGAAAATTAAACTTAAATCAACAATTTTTGTATTTGAAGTGTAGTCGAAAGTAATAATTTTAGTCTTAGTTCAAATTTATACTTAAATTTTCCAAAAAGAAATTTTCTCTATATATTGTGATAATATAAAGTGTAAAATACGCCAAAGAAAATAAAAAAATTGATGAAAAAAAAAAAATGAAATGAATAATTGATGAGTAATAAATAATAAACTGTGGCTGATAAAAGTTTGTTGCTTCTTGCCGGCCACAACCGATGTTCAGCCTTCAAAGCAAAGCCCAAAAGTAAGAAATAATAATCCGAGACCGATAAAAGTTTGCTGCATCTTGCCGGCTCACAACCGATGTTGCAGCCTTTTAAAAGGTCGAGGGTTACAATTGCATCATAGTTATGTTAATGTTAAGTAAAAAAAAATGTGGTTTAATAAATATAGGGAAAATCGCTTTTTCTTAAATTTAAATATGCTTTTGAACTAAGACTATTTCGTTTTGAGTTATGATTTTTCTAATAAGCTATGTTATTAGCGAGAAGCCTAAGAGTTTCGAAACCTAAGGTCCGTGAGTCCCGATACTAGTCTCTGTGGGGTGCCAAAAGCCTGGTCACTTAGCTGCAAGGTTGGTGTGCCAGACAAATCGCTACATGATGATCTCACCTTCAAACTTGATTATAATCTCGAGTGATCGTGAAGCATTCAAAACGTTGATCCATGGTTGAAAATCAAATGGCACATTCACCTAATATCATAATAATTGCCGGGAGTGAAACAGTTCAACAAGTTAAATGTAATGAGTTAGTGATAAGCCATCCTAATTTAATATTAACACTGATTTCGTTTATTTTGGGACAAGTAAAAATTAGGGACGATGAATTTATCCTGTGGACATCTATAGATTATTCTATAGGCGCTTCTTATTCCGTGACCCTAAAGTTATGAAAATAACGAAAGTCCGAACATTCTAGTTAGTTGCTAAAAGAAAAGCATGAAAAGTACAAAAAAATGAGAAAAAAGAAAAAATACAAAAATATGTGTAGAAATACGTGTATACGTTTAAAAAATGGTAAAAACAGGACTTTTCAAAACTTATAAGTCTTTACTTCCCCTTGATGAACACTTAGCTACGTTTCTAGGTCATTATCAGGGGATTTTTGAGATCTTGGTTTTCTAAGTGCTTACTTGTAGCATTGCATGAGGACACGTCAATAATTTAGTATGGGGGATTTTGGTATGTGCTTAATTACACATACCTTTGACCATTAAAACCAGACTTAAATGACCAAAAACGGACCAAAAATACATTGTATTTGTATGTTTTCATTTATATTGTGCAGGAAACGGATATCCGACAAAAAGACAAATATCAAAGCCAAAAACGACAAAACCAAGCACGGAATGGAAAAGCGTGAAAAAGACAAAGTTAAAATCGAAGCCAAAAACCAAAAGGTCAACCCTGACAAAGTCAACGGTCAAAGTCAAAGCCGAAATCGAAGAAATGTTAAATGGGCCCACCCGTACCCATCTAAAGGAGCGGGGTGCAGCCCCTTTTTAGACAATTATGAAGAACATAACCCAATACCCTTTTATTTTAAACCCCCAATGGCCCTAAAATCCCTTACCCGAAAAAAGCCCAATCGGCAAAAAGGAAGCCCAAATACGGTGTATTCTACCTCAACCAGTTGACCCGGTAACTCCTAAAACGAGTAAGTGCCCTAGGACTGTTGGTGCAACAAAGAAAGTCAACCTGAGGGGCTTTATCGTGACTCCATCAAAACTCAAGACACCACAAAGGACGATTCCCAAGGCAGACAGAGATACACAAGGAGGGACCACTTTGTGCCAAAACCCTAAATTGTACCCTGTAACATAAAAAACCAAATTTCTGCTAAAAACCTCTCTCCCCTGTCTTCTCCCCCTCCTCAGTTGCACTGTTTCCACTAGCCAAAACAATCACGGGCCTCCGACAGCCACTTCACAGCACAATGTCCACCTAGCAAGCCCCTTTAACTCCGATGGTGATGAAACGACAACAAATTCAAGGGTCAAGATCAAAGAACTTGGGGACAAAGAAATATAGATGGCTGTGATCAAATTTGGGATCTCTTTCCCTGCACTCAAGAAAACTCTAGGCCGCACCCTCTTGTGAAAAGAACTCAAAGAAGTGGACTCAACTCTTAGTATAGAGTAGGGCCTTGTAGCTTATGTTTGCAGGGTCGTATTTTTTTTACTAAGCTTTGTAATAACATGATTTCCATTTGAATACTGTCTTTTAATACTTTCGTTTAATTACTGGCATTAAATTTGGAGCATGGTATCTCTTTTTCCTAGTTAATGAGATTTACAGTTTTTCTCCTTATAGTACTTGTCATTTACATTAACTTGTTATTGAATCACTTTTTTTAAGCTCTATATGCTTGGAATCTTTCATAAGCTTGGTTATAAGGTGTGTTTAAAATTCCTGTCTAAAAAAAAACCAAAAAGCACAAAAAAAATCACATCCCCTAAAGACCTCAACTAATTGGATGATAAGCTAGCCGTTGGCAAAGCTTATAGACCCAACTAGCTGTCTTTGACAAGCTAAGTGCTTGTAGATCATCTTATTGCCTGTTTTGAGCACGGGTTTCTTGTGAGTTTCTCTTTTAGCGGTATTGACGGAAATTTCATCACCTCCAAAAATCATACTCAAGAGGGATTGGTAAGTCTTGAGTTCAAGGTCGGGAGGACTTCGCATGTAGATTTTAATTTCTTCTGGTATCATTTATTTTCAAGGGAGATTTGGGTCACTATTGATCACACTTAACAATTGCTCAAGGTAAACAATATCTCCCTCAGAATCATAGATGCCGTCAATACCTGGTGGTATTGAATCACCATGTTTAAGAAATTTATCAATCTCTTCCATTAGAAAATCACTTCCTCCGTAGGGAGTGAAAGATGGAGAGCGAGAATCGATCATAAGGTCCGAAGTAGAAGTGGGATTGCCACTTTCAGAAATTTCATGTACTTCTTGAACATATTCTTCACAAGCAATGTCAATAACATCGACTCGGTTAACCGTCTCAATGATATTGTAGGAGAAGTTCTTAGTATCACCAACTTTGAAGGTCACGGATTGGTCATCATGTCTAAGGGTCATTTGTTCACCATGAACGTCGATCAAGACACGTGCCGTCCTCAAGAAAGGTCTTCCTAAGATTAGGGGAACTCAAGGATCGGCAACGTAATCCACGACCACAAAATCGACAGGAAAGAAGAACGTTCCAACTTTCACGAAAACATCCTCGGCGATGCCGGTTGGAGTAGAAATCGTTCGGTTGGCAAGTTCAAGTATCATTCGGGTTTTGGTCAAAGCTGGGAGACTTAGTTCTTTCCAAATGGAGAGAGGCATTAGGTTGATGCTTGCACCGAGATCGGACAAGGCTAAGCATTCATTCATCTCCGGAAAATCACATGGTATAAGAAATCTATCGGGGTCTCCAAGTTTCTCGGGAAACTTTTTTAGGATAACCGCCGAGCAATTTTCGTTTACCAGTGTTTTTGTCAACTCAATTATCTTATCTTTGTCACTGAGGAGCTTTTTAAACATTGGTGCAAATTTGGGCATGTCTAGGAGAGCGTCCGTGAAACTTAGCTCGAAATGGAGATTCCGAAAAATCTCCATAAATTTTGACGCTAGAAGATCGTCTTTTTCACGGAGCTTCTCTTTGTTGGCCCTTGAAGGATAAGGCAATGTTGGTTTAGTCTTTGAAACAACAACGGGCTCACCAATTTGGTTATTAGTTTGGATTACCGGAGGTTGGATGTTTTTGGTGCTTGGTTTCACCGTATCCTTTGTCACCTCGGGTTCATTTTCCTTCTCTTTAGGAGGAGAAGAAAATTGAGGTCCATTATAGGAAACACCGCTTCGGGTAGTGATTGCTTTCACATCACCTTTCGGGTTAGCAATGGTGTTGCTTGGAAGAGAACCCGAGCCCGAAGTAGAAGCGGTATTACTATTCACGAATTTGGTGATCAGGTCCGTTATATTTGCCATTTGATTTTGCATATTTTGCATAACCGCGTCATTAGCTTTGACGTAGTTATCAAAATCGGGCTTAGACACACCTGGTGCTGGTGGAACTGGAGCTTGGTAAGCTGGAGCTTGAAAAGTCGGGGGTTGATTAATCTGGGGTTGGTAAACTTGTCCTTGATTGAAATTATTACCCCGATTTTGGTTAAAATTGTTCCCCCGATTTTGGTTGAAATTGATCCCCCGATTTTGGTTGTTTTGATGGTTTTGCATAGGAGGAAAACCGGGAGGTCGAATTTGGTTTGCAACCATCTGAGGTCGGTAACTGGCATTCCCTTGGTTGTAGTTAACTGCGGCGGCTTGTGACACGTATTCTTGGATATTGTCACGATAAATGTTGCCATCGGTGGCTGGACAATTTTGGTAAGAATGACCACCCCCGCAAGTTACACAACTTTGCTCGACTGCTTTTACAGGAGCGGGAGCTGGAGTTTGGTTTTTCTTATCGAGAATCAATGCTCTAACCATATCTTTCAGCTCAGCAACATCGGATGAAACTGCTGGGGTAGAAGAGCTCGTACTCACTTTTGAAACAATGGCCTTGCTTCGTGATTGACGAACTTTGGACTTGCTCTCGATGATTTTTAGGCATTCTCGAGGCATTTTATCCAGAAAGTTACCACCCGCAGCGGAGTTCAATGAATCTTGATCATTCGAATTTAGGGAATTATAGAATGTATCGAGTTGATGCAATTCTGAAAACCCATGATGCGGGCATCCCCTAAGAAGATCATTGAATCGGTCCCATGCCTCGTAAAACGTTTCATCAAATTTTTGTTGAAATCTTGTGATTTCATTTCGAAGATTTGTTGTTTTAGAGGGAGGGAAGAATTTGTTAATGAATTTCGAAACAAGATCATCCCATGTAAGAATCGATTGAGGGGGCTCTTTTTCAAGCCAAATCCGGGCTGCTCCCTCGAGGGAAAATGGGAAAAGCATAAGCTTAACCGACGTACTCGGGACGTTCGGGAACTTCATCGTAGAAGTGATCTTGTTGAAATATCGGATGTGAGCATGTGGGTCTTCTTTATCGTGTCCAAAAAATTGCTTGTTTTGAACAAGATTAAGTAGACCATGCTTGATCTCAAAGTTGTTCGCGGTAATTTCGGGAACAACGATCGCATCCTCGTAACCCTCGGTGGGTGCTTCGAGCAATTGCGCCATAGTACGATTATCGGCCATCGTAACTATGGGAGGATTGTTATTTGGTTTCTCAAGATTTGGTGGTTCAACAGAAGTTTGTTGGACTTGCTGTTGTCGACGTTTACGGGCTTGAGAACGAGTGCGCATGCACAAAATAGAAATATAAAAAGAAAATTTACACTAATTTTTTTTGGTTTTTTTTTTCAATGATTTATTCACAATGTATTTTACCGGACAATGAGATAAGACAACTTCAACCAAATAATCTACTTACTTCACGGTAGCTCTCAAAAAGATAAACGCACAGGTGAGCGGAGGAGTAGGAATAGCGCGAAGCTTATTTCTCCTTTCGGGTCGTAGTTCCTAGGAACAACCCTCCTTATACCCACTTTATAGCTTGTTTAACTTTTCAAGGTGAGCCGTATGTCGTAAGAGATACAAATGGCAAGTTTTTAAATCTTTTGTTCGATTTGGGAACCAACAAGTTCACCGGAAGTTATTATGATAATACCTCAATTGAGAATATTATATTTTGGTATTTTTTTTACCAATTGTGAATTTTATATCTTTTTTATGGACAATGTTTTTATATTTTTGGTTTTTCTTTTGTTTTTATATGATAATTATACTAGTAAAAGAAAATGAAAAATATTTTTGTACTTTTTATATTTTTGTAGAAGAAAATATTCACAAATTCAAACACAAAGTGTCAAACGTTACGATAATTGTTTTCAGCCTCCCCGGCAACGGCGCCAAAATTTGACTCGCTCGTTCTCACCCCTTATTACATACCAATAAATACACAACAGTGATCAGAATCCGCGAGACCAATGAAAACCGGAAGCAGTATAGAGTGTTCCCGGGTCGTTATGTCCCAACGAGGCTAAAATGGAAAATCAAGAGACGATTGATGATTGATGTTTGAATATGACAAGGATGTGAATATGATTGGGCACTAACAATAATAAGCAAATGCACATAAAAATAAGCAAGGAAGATAAGCTAGAGCAGGCCTAAAAACTAGGAATGGTAAAAACTCTTAAAACTTTTATACTAAGACACAAATAAGCTCAAATAAGCTTAAGATAAATCAAATAAGCTAAACCAACTCTAAATAAGCAAATTCAAAAAGCAATTAAGCTAAATTAAGCAAGAAAAACTCAGCAGTACTAACAACAGTACTAACAGAATTAACTATCAGTACTAACTTGGAGTTAGTACTGCTAGCTTTAAGTTAGTACTGCTAGCTTTAGGTTAGTACTGCTAGCTTTAACAAAACACAATGAAGCAAGAAATAAGCAAATAAGCTAAACCAGATATTTAACTTCCACTTTAAGCAATCAGGCATAGAATAAAGCAATAGATTAAAACTAAAATGGGCAAATAAGCTAAAAAGCTACAAAATGATACACTATTGAAAATACTTTGAAAGGAAAAAAGCTTGAATAAGCTTACTCCTAAAGACAGTAAAGGGAAAATGGTTTAATCTACTCTAAAAACGCTTTAGGAAATTTGAAATATGTAGAATATTAAGCTGATAAGCATAAAAATGAACCACAGATACTAACAGTTTTAAACTAAATCAACATACTAACTTGAGTTTGTACTGTGGGCCTTTAAGGTTTATATCTGCTAGCTTTAAAATCCAAGAAAATGAACCAGCTGTACTAACTTGGAGTTAGTACTGCTGTTCTAAAGCATTAAATGCGTGGCGGATCTTAAAACTGTTTATCAAAATTCCATTTTTCCTTTTTCAATACCTGAATTAAAAACAGATATTCCCAATAACAAAATAAGGACACTTTTTTATAAGGAGAACTTCAATCAAGAATAAGCATTTAAATAAGCTGAAATTTATCTAACAGTGATTTAACTCCA
Organism: Tanacetum coccineum; assembly: GCA_026074375.1. NCBI lineage: Eukaryota > Viridiplantae > Streptophyta > Magnoliopsida > Asterales > Asteraceae > Tanacetum > Tanacetum coccineum. The sequence continues at coordinate 56,270 of BQNB010010794.1, read as the reverse complement.
AAACTAAAACAGTTTATTAAATGACTAACAGTACCTAACTAAGAAAGTTGGCACAAATCACTTTAAACTAAATTAAGCTAAGGATAAGCACCTAAGCATTCTGAATAATGCAAAATTAGCAAATATAGGTAACAACTAAGCACTAATAAGCAGTTCTATAGTCAATAAGAAAAACAAGAAAAGAGAGACTTACAACACCCTTGCTCAAAACAGGGTCAACAAATGAATCTACAAGCTCTAGCTTGTATTACAACAAGTAGTGAGGTAGTCCTAAGCCCATCCAGAATGGCTTTCATCCATAAAATAAGCATACGTGGTGTATTTTGAGTGTGGACTTTTTTATGACTCTACTTAAATTCTTAGTATTTGAGTTCAGACAAATGACTTATATGATTTTATAAGGCTTAAAACATATTAGCAAACCTTTTTAACAGAGGAAAATACAGAGATTCAAATGAAATTAAATTAAAAAACTCCAAATCCTGCATTTAAGACGGGAAAATTAGATTACAAGGCTTGGAAAAATAAAAATTGCATAAAATAAGCAGATTTTATCTAACACACTAAGTAAAAAACTTAAAAATCTAAACCTTTTTTTCTTGGGTTACAATGGCCCTATTTATACTAACTCGAATTAAGGTCTTGGTTTCTTGGCCTTTTCTCTCTTCTTTCTTCTGCGTTACTTTGTAGAGACAAAAACCAAGTGTGCTTGTTGTGTGAGGTGATTCTAAAACAAATCCCAGCCTTCAATTTCTTTTGTGCATCTTTGGAGTCAATCATAACCATCGAAAATACTTGGGAATGGTGAGGGATTGCCAACATGGCACTTATACAGCTCGGGGGGGGGGGGGGTTAGAAGAGTGGTTTGTTAGGATATCATTTCATCACCTCAAACACAAAAATAAGAAAAATAGATTTTAGAGAGAGAAAGTAAAAAAACAAAGAAAATGGTTACTTGATTCACAAAGATAAAAATGAGGGAACGCAACACCCTCTCCCTAACTTGGAGAGGGCTTTTATATAAGCTACAAAGATTGGGACTATTTTGTAGGCTTTGTGTTTGGCCGTGGTTCATAGATCAAAATGGGCTTTGAGCCCGACAACTAGGCCCAACTAGCTTTACTAAACTCCCGAAAACTACCGTTTTCTATTTAAAGGCTCGAGTTGTTTTAATGACATCACCTTTACTAAAATATCACGGCTAACAATCTCCCCTAAGGGTCGTGGTCATTTATTGTGGGTTCTTTGTGACATCTTGAGTCTTGGAGCCTTGTATTCTTGGGAATTTCTTTTGAAGATCCATTTGCATGCTTGTGATCTTGGATCTTGATCTTTAACTTGATATTCTTTGACAAAATACTAATATCGTGGTCTTTGGACTTGATTTTTTCTTGACTACTGAGATCTTAAATCTTATCTTGAATCTTTTATTGCCAGCCTTACGATCTTATGTCTCCACCCTCATGCTCAAGGTCTTGAAAGCTTGCTAACAATCGCCCTCAACATTTTTTTTAACATGATTACTAGAACACAAAAATGTTCTTATGGGCTTGTTTTATTTACCAAGTGCTTAGTGGTTACAACGTTATATACAATAATAGTGCTTGTTCATCAGAGATTGCGGAAGACTTTGATAGATTGAGCTTTTCATCATGTATTGATCTTTGTGGAAGTTTGGCATGAGGTCTTGAATCTTGACTCGTCATGGACTAGAAGCTGCTACCGTCAGGAAAACCTGCAAGTATAGGTTAGTGATAAACATACATGGATGAAATGTCGTTGTCACTTCGTCGAATATGGTTGCAATAACCACGGTTCCCCGTTAATCAGTATAAATACTGCCTGTGATCAGGTAGAATTCAAAAGAATCTCCTTGACAGGGTTTCGCAGCTGCACTAGCCGTTCTCGTTATCGAAGCGTCTCAAAGCAGACAACACGGTAAGAGTGAATCAGATAGTTACTATCTTTCTGATTTGAGTGTCAATTTCATTTTACTGGGAACATTGTTTGATTCATATTGAATCAACCATCGTTTCTTTCAGTTGACACGAGTTGATTCATTTTGTATCGCGCAAGTCACCTACCAAGAGCTTGTTAGATGTTGGATAAGAAGGATTTCCATCTTCACTGTGAATACTAAAGAGTATCACTCTGATGTTCTGGCAATTATCACAAGGATAATGCGTAGGACTTAATGATACCAAATGTTGTATAATGATGTACAACATTTTGTATATTGGAATTTGTGTCCTAGTGAGATTTTTGATGGATCTCGTTGGCTCTAGACTCTATAAGTGCACATTTGTTATTTGGTAATCGGAGGCTGGAGCGGACTGCCACCTTTTCAATATCAACGATCTCGGAATGAGAAAGCTGATAGAAATGTGTTGAACTCCGTGAGAAATGAAACAGAAATCTTTTGAGAGATTCTGAGTGGCTAAGGAGGGTTGTGCATTGCATCACTGGGTCCATGATGACTTGTCTTCAATATCAGAATCATCTTTGTGATTACCGATAGATTATGCATTGACCCGGTTTCTGCCTAAGGTTGTATGGAGGGCTTCTTTCTTTTCACCCTTTATCCTTACAATTCTTTTCCATTCTTCAACCCCTTCAGTGCTCACCGAGACTTCATGACTAGTACCTTGTTGGGATTATTCCAGCACTAGCTCCATCTCAGTCGGCACTATTCCCTTATTCTCACTTTACTCCTTTTTTCTTCTACATAGGACTTTCTACTTTATCTAATGGAGTGTTCCTGGGTAGATCCCTCCGGTTCTCAAGCTGGCTTGGATCATGGACACGATATACTTAACCTTAACCGCCTTAATCACTACTCTGAGAAATAAAGTTCGGTCGGTCTTTGAAGATATTCCATGTAGATCCATAAATACCTTTTGATGAAAAACTCAAATAACGTGTCTGAGAAATCATTTGAGGTCACTTTGAGTATTTCCAGAGAGATATCAAAAAGCTCCCCTACACATATGCATCATATTATGAAAAGAGTTTAGCACATGCGGGGTTTTGGACGCACTTATAGATTAAAGATCGTATCCGTTATTAATCCGTATTGATCACATTTTAATCACTATTCTCCCCCTCAAAAATTGCATATGTGTTTACAATTTTTGACAATCAGTGAATTAAAACATGTTTAATGTTCGGAATTCACATATGAGCTAAAAAGTATGGAGAGAACAGGAGTGCAGGCAGAAATGAATTCTATTATTATACTCCCCACAATATAGTATAGATTTGAAAACTTGGAGTGGAGTTTGTTGAGCACACAATTTTGAAAGATTTTGAAATTTTTTTTTGAGAATATCTTGAAAAATTTGCTCAACAGGAAAATATGTGAGATATATCTGATTTACCATCATTTTCTTAAAACTTCTCTTGAGCATTCAAAACTGTGATGTTTATATGACTGTTGTCAAGGACCGAGAAGATTGAGCTTCCCGTCGTTTAGGATGGATGTCATAATGAAACATTTTCTTTCTTTGGATACCGAGTCCTAAGCGACATTTACTTAGATGTCGTTGAGAAAAAATGATGGATATGTTTTGAAAGTCATTTGAAACTCTCGCTCGAACTTCATTTATTCACTCTGTGTTGATATTAATCAACATTTCCTAGTGTGCGCAATGTTATCGATTGTCGACGAGACATTGTCGGAGAAGATTCTTTTTGTATTTTTTAAATTTTTTGATTTTGTATTTTGTTTTTATAGGTTTTATATTTTTATATTTTGTTTTTCTTGGTTTTATATTTTTGTATTTTGTTTTTCTGATAAAATATATATACAAAGAATTACCGAGATTTTGCAAGACGTTCAAGTTCTTTAGGAGATAAACTGCGCATACCAACGGCGACGAACCAGATAGTTGAAATCGGTCTTACTGGAAGAGCTTGGTTGTTCTTGTGAGAGGTCGTTCCAGTTGGTAAATCCGTCTTGACAAAATACAGTTCAATCGTACCCTTTTCAACGTGTTCCTTGATGAAATGGTAGCGGGACAGGATGTGTTTGGTTCTTGAGTGTTGGACCGGGTTGCAGGATATGCTATGGTTGATTTCGAATCCAAGTAGTTTGGATCATGTGAAAGTTAAAGCATAGTCCGTTAACTGTGTCCGCATGCAAAGGACCTGGGCACAGCAAGCGGATAGAGACACATATTCTGCTTCCACGGTAAACAGCGTCGTACAGTCTTGTTTCTTGAGGACCAGCTAACTAGCTTTTCTCCTAAGAATTGAGCTCCACCAGAAGTACTCTTGAAGGTGTCTTTACATCTCGCATAATCAACATCTGAAAATCCGGTTAGTTCAAAACCAGAATCCTTTGTATACTAGAGACCCGTATTAACGGTTCCCCAATGATAATGAAAGATCCTTTTAACCTCCTTGAGGTGCTTCTCGGTTGGCTTAGCCTTGTATCGAGCACATAAACAAGTAGCATGTATAATGTGCCGGTTACTAGAACGTAAGATAACATTTAGGGCACCAATATGCTAAGATTTTTTGTATGCATCGAATGGGGACCCATTATTGATCAGGTCAAGCTTGTCTTTGATCTCCATTGGAGTACCAACGGGATCACAAGTTTCCATTCCATATTTTTTAAGGATTTCTAACACGTAGTTGGACTGGTTTATAAAGATGCCACGGGGGGATTGGTTAACTTGTAAACCAAGGAAAAATGTCATTTCCCCCATCATCGACATTTCGAAGCGGCTTTTCATGAGGTCAGAAAATAGTTGGGTATACCTAGGGTGTGTAGAACCAAAGATAATATCATCAACATAGACATGTACCACTAATATGTCGTTGTCGAAGTGCCTTATAAACAACGTTGGATCAATGGTGCCTTTGAAGAAGTGATTCTGTAGGAGAAAACGTTGACTAATTTATCGTACCAAGCCCTTCGGTGCTTGCTTTAACCATTATAGTGCCTTCTTTAACTTGAAGACATGGCTTGGATGATCAGCATCGATGAAACCTTCAGGTTGACACACGTACACGTCTTCTTTTAGCGTACCATGCAAGAAAGCAGTTTTCACGCCCTCATTGAAAACACAGTGAAACGTTTTATGTACAGATATGCCAAAAATATCCTGATAGCTTCCATTCTAGCAACCGGAGCGAAAGATTCTTCAAAAATCTATTCCTTCCTCTTGGCGGTACCCTCTCACAACCAGACGAGTCTTGTTTCGGATGACCGTGTTCTCTTCATCATGCTTGTTTTTGAATAACCATTTCAAAGTGAGGGGTTTTATGTTATCCGGAGAAGAGGAACACTAACACCATACATCAAGCCTTTGAACTGAAGAAGCTCTTCTTGCATTGATTCAATACCATGCAGGGAGCGGTCATGCCTCTTTGACCTTATTGGGATCCACGAGTGCTTACCGTTAGATGCGTACATGCACATGTCCCATCGGATCGCAGTTGATTCCTTTCAACAACTGGTCGACGAGGGTTCTGCCGATCTTTTGTTCAAGAGGGTGATCCTTAGTCCATTGAAATTACTATGAGGGGTTGGTGGTTTAAAAACGTATGCATGTTCGATGGATCCACAATCACTTGTGGATAGAGTAGCAAAAGGATTAACAAACCGATTCCCATCGAACATAGCATTTGGAACATTGTCAGCAACTATTTTGGGTTGGAGTAGGGCTTCATTTTCTTGTTGCTGAACATGTTGTTGTTGTGTTTCGAGCTCGTCAACATCCTGTGAAGAGTTTGGAATATTTTGAGCTTGAGGGGATGAATCTGTTGGTGTCGGAGCAGAGTCGGCTATTGTTGTAGATGTCGTTGTATTCTGAAGAACTGGAGGTGCTTGAGCATCTAGAATAGTTCTTGGAGTAGCTGACGGTTGACCACCAAGATAATCATCATATATAGCTTCGAACAGTAAATCCAAATCACCTTCAGTTAGTTTTTGAGTTGTTATTGTTGATGGAGCATAAGTAAGAGCGAGTCCTGAACTGATTTGTCCAGAAGTCATACTTTGAAGCCCGGGTTTTGAACTGCTTTGTTCAAAAGCCAGAGCTGAAAGCTCATTAAATGTCACATTTATGGTCTCCATGATTTTCTTTGTCCTTCGGTTGTAAACTCTGTAAGCACAAGAATTAGCAGAATAACTAATGAAAAAACCAATATCACCTTTTGTACCAAGCTTCCCAATATCTTCATGGTCATTCTTGGGATAACAGAGAGCTCCGAATACATGAAGAAAGGAGATATCCGGTTTTCTGCCGTTAATGAGCTCGTATGGTGTTTTGTTGAATCAACGGTGAATAATGGAGCGGTTTTGAGTGTAGCACGCAGTAGCAATCACTTCAGCCCATAAGAATAACGATGCACGAGAGAAAATCAACATTGTTCTAGCAGCCTCCACTAACATCCGGTTTCTTCGTTCCACGACTCCATTTTGTTGAGGTGTTCTAACAGATGACGTTTGGTGAGAGATGCCAACACAATTAAAGTATTCTTGAAGGACTTGATTTTTGAACTCAGTACCATTATCGGTTCTTACAATAATGACTAGAGCTTGCAAAAGGACAGTGATTCGCTTCAGGAAGGTTTTAATCACTTCTGGTGCTTCATCCTTTGATCTGAGAAAGTGAACCCAAGTGTAACGAGAGAAATCGTCCACAATCACCAAAACATACCACTTTCCATTTATGCTTGCAATTCTCATTGGACCACACAAATCCATATGAAGAAGGTGTAACCTCTGCTTAGAATTTGGAACTGGTTTGGGTGGGTGAGACGCCCTTTTGCTTTTTCCTTGCTCACAATCAAAACAATATAGGACAATTATGCAACATATGAAACTTATTGCTGAACATGCAAACCAAATCACCATATCAAACCAACCATACATATACTGAGTAGGCGTACCCCTCCGATCCCACATACGTCACTTACGCACCTAAAAGTCTACCAGCTGAAGCTTATATTTAGGTCCGTGACCCATACCAATTCACTAAGTTGATCAATCCTAAATTATCAATCCGTGAGATGATTAGCCCCACTATTAATGATCCTCAATATAACACAATATCATGCAACAACAAGCCATATGCAGTCACATAATGTTCACAACATAATCAAAACACATAATCACAGCAATTCAAAACTTTTATCTAAAACACTCAGCATCATTTCCATCCCAATTTAAAACATTAAAAAAAAGGGACTATGAAACTCACCTGATGCTTAGCTTCCCAAAAGAATCCAACAAAAGCTTCACAAACACAACAACAGGATAATCTAGAAACAATTAAAGGCACATACAATAAAGCACCATTCAATTAGGCATCAACCCAATATGATGTTAGCCTCAACTATGATGGATATCTAAGCTACAACCATAGTTCTATACTTGTTTTAAAAAAACCTTTTCCAACTCTATATGCACCATACACCTCAATACTACAAATGTTAAATTTTCTGAATAGAGCAGAATTTTATACTCAATTACCGCGTCCTAAACCTAACCAACTTAAACACTACTTCCACAATTCCCAAACCAAAATTCCACCATGTACATAAATTTCTATTAAACCATCTCAAGTCACCCAAAGCCATTATCCTTTTACAAATACCCTTTAGAAATTCATTAATCCAAAGTGCCTAAAATTCGTCCAGAATCAGACCCCCTAAAAATATGACACTAGATTACCACTTTAGACCTCATTTTAGGCTTAGAAAAAATTCAGGGGTCACACACAATATATAAACTAACTTCCACGTGATTTAAAACCTCTAACTAAGCTAAGAATTTTTTAGAAAAATCAAAACCAAAACTGAAATTCGTCACAGATTTACTCCCTCAATTTGAAACACCTTATTGCCGCCACTTCCTGACCATAAAAATCACGAGACCAACATAGATGGAAAGTAGACTCTCTGAGGTTAACTCCATATGTTTGTAAATAGTTTATTTGAATTTATGAATGAGTTATGACCTCTGACAAGACTGAACCAAAATTTCTGCAGTAAATTAAAACGACTATATCTAAAGATCAAGCCCAACCTGACTAAACCCCCCCCAATCATTGACAAACAATCAAACTGAATACTCCCAAACATGATCTAGAACATCATAAAACATTATTTAGAAGCATAAAACCCCCTATCCAAACCCTAGCCGAAAATTACATGTTTAAAACCCTACTCTATCATGCTAGATTACATTAATTAAAAATTAACTAGAATTAAACAAGAATTAGAAAATACCTTAGCAAAGAAACCCTAAGTTTTTTTTTCTCTTTTTCTTCTCCTCTTTTTCTCTTGGTCGACCGATTGATGCACTAGGGGGTTTGGGATTTTATTTTTTCGTATTTATAAGCCCCTAAACTAATCCTAGATAATTCATAATTAGAGTCCTAGTTTAATTAGGCTTTTATTCCCTTTTTTTCTTTTTTTTACTAAAATTTGTATTTTACTATTCATCTTTAAAAAAAATATTTTTTTTTCTTTTTCTTTTATTAGTTAATTAATTACCTTCATACCTTAAGTTTTATAAAAACCTAAGCTAATTTGGTAACCCATTTTGCTTATAAACTATTTTCTAAAAATACAATTTTCTTTCCAAATTCACTTTCCAAAAATAGAAATTTACATTTTTTTTCTTAACCTAACTTCTAAAACCTAATCAACCCTTAAAATTACTAATACTTAATACATATACATAATGATACATACACAATTAACGTGAAAACGCTAAAATCAAACATAAAGTCAATTACAAGTCCACCGAAAGTGAACGAAATGAACTCATTCAAACCCAACAAAATCAAACCTCATGAGATTCTCACACTTCACTAGGTTTGGATTATTCAAAAACCTCATTAAACACACATAGAACACATAAAAATCACAAATGTTCAATAAACCAAACTAAAGCCATATAATAGGTCAAACACTATGGTTTGACCAACCTGCTCAAGCCATGGTTGTCACAGTATCCCCCACCCCACCTTAAGCAAATCCATCCCGAAATGTAACTACTCAAGGTCATAAGCAACTATCGACAAACAACTGAGACACTTAGACCTCATTTGATCCCTTGCGATCATCCCAAGTAACACAGGACCAGACGCGTCGAATCCCAATGAAATCGTCGAAAAAACTATCTTACTACGCTTAAAACTCTTGACCTACACCATCGGACTCCTACAACACTCAGACGGCTTCCTTGACAAAACAAAGAGTCTTGTCAACCTTAATCTCATCCAAATTCTACAATCCAAATCCAACTGCTAATGACTTTGCTTACCCCCACAAGGGTGCAATTAGCAACACAACAGTTCAAAACGAAAAGAAACATCCACTAAATGAACCTCGCTCGTCATTGAGAAAACTCATCAAAACCTTAAATTGTATAACAACGTCTTTCATATCTTAAACTCGCAACTCATCAAACAAGAACTGTCTTGTCATTAAGATATAAATTGTTACAAAGATCAATGTATCTAAAGAATCCACGCAAATTCAGTTTTATTCAAACTTTCAGCACCTCCCAATCTAATTTTCCGATACTCAGCTCATAAGACAGAAATTCTCAACCGAACTGTAGGTCCGAGATATATCCACAGATCCAAATGTTCCTACTTAACTCGTTCAAATTGTCTTTTCTTTCTAAACGAGGGTCAACCCCTACACCTCTTCCAAGTGAACTTTCAACCACCATAACCTACCAGCATTAATATCAAAGTTTTCTCCACACTACCGAAGCTAACCACTTACGACAATTTGGCTGCCTCAGCCATTCCTCTGTATTACACTATCTGTTGTTGCTTCTTGTACCAAATACGATCCATTTAACTCACTCTCTACCAGTTACTACCCATAAACGTTAACTCTACATTCCTTTCCATACCATTGCTTCAAATGAAGCACATCCCATACTCGAAAGTGATAATCCCCACACCTTGGAAAATAACCCATTTTACGAAAGTGAGTATTTCAATTACCTCTAAAATCTACCATACTTTCCAAATAGCATATCTAGTAATGGGGTGACTTAGTCATCCATTGACCACACCCTAAATCGCATCGTATTCCACATACTCCACACTTGTAACTTGACAACAATATCCTAGTTATCCTTTCCCCCACCTTCTAACTCGGTAACTCAGTGTCCAACAATCCTGAAGACCCAAGATACTCACTTCCATTCTGAATACCTAAAAACTTACTAACCGCAGACAGCTATATCCTTCTTCATACTCAGCCATCGATTAGTTAACCTAAAACCACACAACATCGTATCCGCTCCAAGATGGATAGAATACTTTGTCGTATACGCCTCTTCAATAGCCAAGGTCCTTACATCTCTCCAAATGGAGGTCCGAACCTTGTCTAACCAATATGAACCACTCTCCATCTCTTTTCAAACTCGTTGGTCCAAACCACGCAATATCTTATGTTGACACGTTCTTTGCTTTGGACATCTTATCTTATGTCACCAACATCCTTTTCTCAAACCTAGATCGGATCGTCTTACATCTATCTCGAACTCATTCTTGGCTTCACTCCTTCTTCCTACTCCACGGTACAACATCTACATTTGCCTTTCCCAAATGGTACTTGACCTTGAAATCAAACTCACTAAATAACATCCATTCATCATCTTTGCCTCATGTTCAATCCTTCCGATTAAAAGTGTGTTTGAGACATTCATGATCCGTATAGATTACTCTACATGTCTCGCTCACTTAATGCCTCTAGCATTATAAGGCAAAACCTACAACGTTAGCCATGCAATCCTTTATAAGAACCTTCAGTTGTCGTGACGTAACAACACATTCACCTTCTCCCTTTTTCCAGCATGCTTCCCAAATTTTTGTTCTCCTCATAATATACTACAAAAATCGTTTGGCTCCTTCCGGAATGCAAGATCGGCTCATTACCCATTTGATCCTTCACATTCCCCCCCCCTAGATAGCTACTTTTGCTCTGCTTCCACGATTGTTGGAAAACTTCACGTACATCTTCTCTTCCTTCAGTGACTCCACGATCATCTTCACGTGTGACTCGTACTCCTCTTTAGACTTTGGGTCGGTTTAAAATATCGTCTGTATATATACGTTAACTAGCTTGTCTATATACGGCCATGCACACCCGGCTCATTAACTCCATGAAAACCGCTGGTGCATTGTTAAACCCAAAAGGCGTAGCCATAAACTTCATCGTGTCCTTTACGCATCCTAAAAAACAGGTCTTAGCTACGTCATCCCCGTGCCCCTCCATTTGTGACATCACATTATGAAATTTTTTATCTCACTCTTCTTCGAGATAATCTATGCACATCTATAAACATACCCACCTTTCTTCATACCAAGCATATAGACGCTTCCCACAATAAGTTCCATTCGAACCCAAACACTCACTTGCAACCCGAATCATTCCACACCTCTTGCCTTTCTAAAGACGTCAAACGACACGAGCCTTCGCAAATCGGCGTCGCTCCTTGTACTAATTCCATACGAAATCCCATTCTACGACGAGGGGTAAAACCTATTAATTCCTTAGGAACACTTTAGAGGGCTCACATACTACAAAGATATCACATAATCTCAACTCATCTTCCTTGGTACTCCTACGAGACCTCGTATCCTCTTTAGTTCGTTTTCTACTTGAAAACTTAAGCACTCTCCAAATTACCAAGGCATTTTAACTACCTTCTCGTGGCATACCATCTCAGCCTTATGTCTCAACAACCAATTATCTCCTATGATTACATCGACACTCTTATAACTAAGAGGTACTAAATCAAAAGTAAAACGATAACTCTCTAATTCCAACTTGGGATTGCGAATAATTCCATTCGTTCTGCCTACCATCATCGCACCACCCAGAAGATACGTCCTAACACCAACTCTAGCACCACGCCATGAGGAAATTTCAAACTTCACATGCACCAATTGGTATGGACCCAAAAATCACACGATTCCAAAAAGAAAAAAAATCAACCGAATGTAAACGTCAACAAGAAGAACGAACCTCCGACCTAACAAACGCATCAACGATTGCTAGAAACACCCCCAACGAATAATACCACGTACCACGACCCGTTAATTAAAAGATTAAGAACCTTTGTACCAAAACCGATTTTTACCCAAGGAAACTTTCCCTCATAACCTTTTACCAATCATTTTAAAACAATAGAATCACCTTAGTTAATAATGCAAATAATTTTAAGTGTAAAAATAAATTTAAATAAAATTTTCATAAACTTATTTTAATTATGGTTTTCATAAAAGAAATCAAAAGATGATTTTGAAAAAAAAACGTGTTGAATTTTATTTATATAATTTCTTTTTAAAAAAGATTTTATACACATAAACATATGGTATCAACTACAACAAACTTACTTTCAAATGGAATTTATGACTCACAACAAAAAAACATCATGATAGCAAAATAGACTCCAAAATACCTTAAGAATTCCAATACCAAAATATTAATTTACTTGAAAACGAACACGACAAGAACTCTTACAAACCAAACAACCATAAGGACTCATCCATACTACTGGTCTTAGAACCAAACCAAAAAGTATCGTCACCTTTAGACAAAGGAAAACAATCAAAAATGCCAAACGGAGAACATAGAACACTAGTTCTACGATAACACCCTAGAATACTACACGAGGTTGGATATCTCAACGATCAACGATAAGAAAACCAACTTAAGGAATCGCGATGCCAATACCAATAGGTATCTGATGTACTCCAAACGATAAGATGAAAGGGAACCTTATCATCTACAAACCCCAACCTAATTTAATCGCCCAATTGGTTAAGAGAGAATTCTCTAACCACACAACCATCCTCACAGGATCCACATCACATCTTTATACTTACCATCTGCTCACCTATCCATGACTTACATCCTTATCATAATACATCAAGCAAAAAATGATACATTTCAATTCAAAGGTCACAAGTCCAGTGTGTGATTGCCTTTATAATTTTGTTCGCGACATAATTTATAATTGCACCTTTTTTATACACGTGTGCTTACTTTCAAGACACACATATCTATGACAAACACACATCTACCAAATAGCCACTTAATAATAATCCACTAATTTAACTCAAACATGGTATATGCAATCTAAAGTAACCAATATAATCTCAAATCGACAAACGAAACAGAGTCACTCGTGGCCCAAAAATATAAAATCATTCCTCGAATTAGCAACGCATCGAGGTAGAAAATGAAATAAACTTAAATTGGGCCTCGCTTGGGTTTGGCTTTTCTCTCTCAAAAGTCACCCAACTCCGCGAGTCCAGTGAGATAAACAATCTCTCAACCATATCTCCTAGGGGTAGGGGAAGACATGACTAAAACAATACATCCAGGGGTTTATACTATTAGATCCCGCATATATGAAAAGGTTTATATTTTACATTTATATAGTAGTAATTAAAATAGAAAGAATTTCACAAGCTTTTAGGTAGCGGGAAACAATACGGTATATAGTACACAACATTATGCCTAAATGCAACTATAAATGAGGGACCCTTAAGCTATAGTCCTTGGGCTCTAACCACCTAGTTATCTATATCCATTGGGATCTGATACAATATTGTCACACCCCGCCAAGATCGAAAACGCAAGGAGTATACAGAATGGATATTCATTCACAACACATGGTGTCCAATATAGAGAATAACTAAAACAAGAAAACAAATAAGTAAAGCAAAGACACAAAGTGTCATAACAATACCCAAAACCTAATGGTGTCTTTATTAATGAGAAAGAGGTCTCGTCAATAAATGACATGCAGAACATAATCCAAACAATTCATGCAAACGCATTTATAAAACAGAAAGCATAATAAACTCCAAGACATCCTACGGTCTCTTATAGGCCACTTCTGCTCTGATTCTTAGCACCATTTAAGCTCACCTAAAAAAATGATGCTTAAAACGTAAACATAAAGATTGAGCGAGAATCATAGGTTTACGAAATACAATAATATCCAAATACTTTAATTAGCTAGGCAATTACAAAAAAAATTCATGACAACAAATCTACAACAACGGACGGAACGTGCTACGTTCCACAATCATATCAACTCATGTGTGCGCTACATGGTTTCATATCTAGCTCCACGCATTATTACCACCATCACACCTTGTTTTACATATTGGGATCCACAATACCAAACATATCATATCGCAACACAACGGGACGGAACGTGCCAATGATCCAATACACATAACTATAGCAAGCTTAAAAACATTTTAACACGAAAACAAGACAAGCATCATTCTCACCCCAAAATAACATGAGAAAAAGGGGCTATGAAACTCACATTTGCTTAGCTTTCCAAAAGATTCCAACAAAAAACTTCACAACAACTGGCACAATCCTATACAACAAAATAAAACTCGTGTTAACGCTACTAAGACAAAAAATGCTTAATGAACATGTAAACATATCATATGTTGATGTTAAGTGTTTTATTATACCAATGGGTCACCCGAAACCATTACCCCAACTTTAACCACTTCATTAACAAGTTTCACTAGTTAGTCACAATTTGTTCAAAACTACAGAATTTTAATGTGACTTAACGTACTCAAAACCTCTACTTACTGACCTACATAATTCATACCAAAAATTACCTATATTAATATATGAGCATATTAACTACCTCATGATCCCCAAGAGCCATTTAGATGCACAAGTACTCCTAAGAAAATCGAACTTTAAAACAGTCCCAATTCGATCTGGTTTGCACCACTAAAACGTTTTGACCTAAAAAACCATACCTTAGGCTCCAAATCTAGAAGCTTCTCTTTGGGGGATTTCTAATAGACACATAGAACTAAAATCCTGTAGAAGGGCTAAGCTAAATTCGAATTTTATGTGGGGGTTTTATACCTTGTAATCTGACCTAATCTGACCGTTTTTATTGCTATCAACAACTGTTTCTTGCAACAAACGTTTGAATGAGTCTTACGACCTCTAACCTTTCGTGGCCGGCTGTTCTGAAAAACTTAGTCTTCTCTGAGCTACGTTATAGGCACCAGAAACTTGACAAAAGCTATTACTATCCTTGAGATATCAGTCAAACAACACAGCCCTAAATTCTGCCCTAATCTAAATCAAATTCTAACGCGTTTTAAGTTTAACCAATTACACCCATAAGCTTCTAATTCAATCCTAATCATTATAACATGATCATTATACCATTAATTATAGATTTAATGAACCCTAATTATCCATCATATTCATGATTAAAGATTAATAACTAACAAGGTTTAATTAAAACTTACCTTAGAGCTTGATTTCTTTACAAAAGCAAAAACCCTAATTTTCTTCTTCTTTTCTCTTGTTGTTTGTCCGATCTCACAAGGGGGTGGGTTATGGGATTTTATTTTGTATTTATAGGCCCCCAAACATAATTATGTTAATAGTTAATTAGTATCAGTTCTCTTTCAAACTCTTTCTTTTCTTCTAAATTTGTTTTTTACTATTATGTATAAAAAATATTTTATTTATTTATTTATTAATTACTTACTTATTTGCTTTACCATAAGTTTTTATAAAATCCTAAGCTTATTTGAGTATACATTTTTGCGTGTTAAACGCCAATTTACTAGACATTTTAAAAATAATTAACTTTTTTTAGTTTATTAAAAAACCTAACATTCTAAAAATAGAAATTTTTTTTCTTTCTTATCTTACTACTTAGAACCTAATCTCTCCTAATATTACTAACACATAAATACGTATACGTATTATTATTTACAATTAACTGCGGAAACCGCTTCAATTACCAAAATTATTTCCTTGTCACCAAAAGTGAACGAAATGAATTCCACAAAATCCAACACAAATCCAATCCTAATGAGATAGTCATGCTCAATGGATTGATTATGCAATCTCACATACCCCACATAAACACATATAAACACATATAACACATAACCCATACTTATAGAACAGATATTTAGGTCAACACTACAGTTTGACCAACGTGCTCAAGCCACGGTTGTCACACATGTCAAGGACATATACATCATTTCTTCTAGGTGCTATCTGGACAATTTCTTTGTTAGCATTAAATATTGTTCCTTGCTTATCATCAAATTCTACAATATACTTAGCATCACAGAGTTGACTAATGCTAATTAGATTGTACTTAAGACCATTTACAAAGGCTACTTTTGTGAAAACTATACCCCCACAGTTTATTGAACCATATCCCTCAGTAATACAAGATGAGTTATCACCAAACACTACCTTAGGACCTGGTTGCTCTATGTATTTGTGCAGATAACTCTTGACACCAGTCATACTGCTTGAGCATCTACTGTCCAGGTACCAGATGGGCTCCCTGATGTGTCTCTACATAAATAGTAAACTTAGGTTATTTTCTTTTGTGAACCTACTTTTTGGTGGGCTCCCTAGCCTTTGTAGCTTGAATTTTCTCACCTCTTTTAAAGTGATCAAAGTCATTGTAGTTAGTGGTAGAGTGTACAGTGCTTCCACATGTATTGTACTTTACACCAATTGAAGATTTACTAGACGAAGAGGACTCAGCTAGCATTCCTCCTCTAATATGAATGACATGATTGTTTCCTGAGGTAAAGTGATCATAACTTCTACAGATTCCACACTTAGGGTAGTTTCTACAATCACCAGGTCCGTGATCATTAAAACCATAATGTGTGGATGGTGGGAAAGGATTTGCCTTTGCTTTCAGGATCTGCTTGGAAGAAGATGCATACTGATAAGGCTGAGCCTTATAGTTCTCACTCCTTTTTAGAGAAGCAGTATACATTTCATGATCTGAGGTTCTATGATCCTTCCTTTTGCATATCATGCAGTAGAGAATCCTATAGCAATCATTAGTTAATGATTGGTATAGTAACAGAGTTCACACTTAAGTTGTGGTTTTTGAATAGGCTTGGGCCTGAGTGACTTTGATGAGCCAACATTCTGAAATTTAGGTTTAGAATCTTGACTCACTTTTGATGAGTCAATTGACTTAGATGACTCAGTCTATTGAATCTGTAAGTTTGATTCTTGAGTCATTTAGGTAGAATTGACCTTTTCATCAATTAACATCTGAACAAGTTTAGTTAATTCATTTATCTTTGATTCTTGTTTAGTGTTCTTGACTTTAGTAGGAACTGAAGGTGTGGTTGGCTCAGTTTTACTAATAGTGACAGTCCCTGAAACACTCTCGTCTAAAGAATCCTGTGTTTTAGGTTTTGTATGTTTCATGATGCCTAAGCCCGGACTCTCTTTTGGAGAGTGTGGTTGAAAGGTCAATGGCATTACCTCTAAGCTTAGTGAAGCTCCTTAAAGGTTTTTTATGGGAGGTAGTAGAGTAAGGGATTCAGATTCTGAATCTTTGGATGATTCAGGGGTATTTAAAGTTTCAGTGGATTTAAGAGACTCATTGACAGCTTGACTTTGAGGGACTAGAATTCTTCCAGTATTAAAGTTTGGAAGTTTGCTGTCAGGGTTGAGTCTCTCAACCCAATCTTTGGTTTTTAGGACAATTTCTTGGTCATACCCCATGGAAGCAGGAACGAAAAGGTTTTCATTTTCATTCATTTTAGATGATGACTCAATGAACAATTCACCACCAAGAACTTTCTTCTTTTGGTAAGGAATTTGCTTACTGATACATTGACTAACCTTTTTTGAGCTAGTTAGACATTTTTCATTGATCTTTTTCTCCTCTTTGAGTTGTTCTTGAAGAGTATGATTTAACTTTGTAAGTTCAGTGTTTTGAACTTGAAAAGTGACAGCATCAAGCTTGGCTTGTTTTAAAATTAGCATTTCATCTCTACACTTGTTTAATTCAAAAACCATTTTGTTATACTTAGAAAGTAAGTTTAGTCATTGCTCTTCAACAAATTTAAGATCAATATTGATATACTTTAGGTAATTTTACCAATCAGCATCTTCATCCATTGAGAGAAGAGTGTTTACCTTTCTTATGGTGATGTTGACCCATTCACCATTGCGAGCATGACTCTTTCCAACAATGATCTCATAATTAGATAGAGCCATCAGTACCTTGACCTGAGTGACTTCTTCATCATCAGAAACCTCTTCCTCATCCCAATCAAAGGTTTCAGCGACTAAAACTTTGTTCTTTGGTTGGAAGGTCTTTGGATTTTGAGAACTCGAGGGACTTCCCTCAAGGAGTGCAAACTTAGCTTTCATCTTCTTATACTCAGCCTTGTAATCTTTTTGAAACATTAGATCAGCTTGACTACTTGAGTTTGGAGAAGACTGAATAAGTTTTGGAGTAAACTTTGATTGAAAGCCTTTACACTGATGAGTAATTATTCACTAAGGATTTTTAAGAAGGTTCAGACGTTTTAGAAAAGCAGTCTCTTACAAAATGACCTTTGTTGCCACATTTGTAACATTCAGTATTTTCATTTGCTTTTTGACCTGAGAAATTGTTTCTTCTTTTTATAAAACGTTTTGAATTTGCCAAAAGGGCTCTTTCATGATACTCAATATCTAAGTCTTTTAGATAATCCTCACTAGACCTTTCATCTATTTCATCATCATAATTTTCTTAGAAATCCTGGATGACATTGTTAGAAAAGAAGGCACTAGAAATTATAGTGCTTGCGGGAGTAATAATGAGGGCCTTTTTGGTGTGAGAATACCTTCTTTGGATTAGGTTGTCCTCATAGACAAACCTCCCATAAATATCTGCAAGGTCAAGAGTCTGAGTATGATTGGCATTTCTCAGTCCCTACGAGAAGGTTAGCCATTTCTCAGGGAGGCTATTCAAAAAATCAACATTGATTTCATGTTTAGAGATGTTAACACCATCATTGGAAAGCTCATTGAGCAGGGTCTTATAGCGGGTGTAAGTCTGTGAGAGACTTTTAGTGAACTTAGCCCTGAAAGTTTGATACTCAAGTTTCAGATCCATGATCCTGTTTTCCTTGGTATCTGAGGGACCTTCAAAGCTGTGAACCAAGTCAGTCCATGTTTCTTTGGCTGAAACACAGCTAATGACTAATTCCATTATGTCATTTGGTAGACATGATATAATGATGCTTTTAAGGCGCTGGTCTTGAACGACCACCCTCCTCTCATCTGG
>BQNB010010794.1:2154-20434 GCA_026074375.1 Tanacetum coccineum | reverse complement strand
CCTGATGTTTATGGTTTTTAACTACACTAGTACACCTTCTATATTTAGTCCTTTCCCGTTTACCCACCCATATTTTCTACAGCTGTTCAGATAAATAGGGAAAACCATACAACCACCTCACATGCCATTTTTATCTAAATAGTTACACTTTCACTTGGTTTCTAGAAAATTATGAAAAAACTAACGATACCATAACATCTTCGCATGGCTAACAATGAAACTGAATGTTCACCAAGTGAAGTATGTTTATCAGACTCTGACAGTGAGCTGTTGATACCAACTCCATGGTCTGATGAATCCAAGAATGAAAAAAGGGCAAAAAGGTAGAGAGAAGAATTCGAATGGAAAAGATCCTTGTTTGAGATTGACCTTACGTTCGGCATTAATGCCTTTGATTTAGACAAAGGCAATGCAAGACAAGGTTAGCCAGGAATACGTGTGTGAAGAAGAGGTATCTTTGAAACTGGTTGTAAAGATGACTGTATCCCTTGCATAGTATGATCAATCACATGATTATCAAGATACTTGTCATGAGTTGGTACCTCTGAGATAGTTTTTGAATCATATAAGGAAAGCTTTGCCATAAGAATAGAACTAGCAGATGGAGCCTCATCACAATCAGAGTCAAAAACATCTAGATCATTAGTTTGAAAAGCTGCTAGAGTAGGAATTTCCTGAGACTGTTCGCTTGGAGTAACTGTATCCCTATTGTCTGCTAAGAATGCCATATGTTCCTCATCCAAGACCATTCCTGATTCCAGAGCCTCATCAAGCATTGCCTTTTCTTTGAACCATGCTGAATTCCTAGGCCTTTTAGGTTTGGTACACTATCTTGCCATATGGCCTTCCTCTTGATAGTTGTAGTAGCGTATAACCTTTGCCTGACGTACTATGTTAGTTCCCCTAGTTCTGTTACCGCTTGTAGTTGTAGCATTACTCCTAGCACCACTGCCTGCATACCCCTGATTTTATCTCCCCTAAACAGTCTGCACTTGAACTCTTCCATCTTGGATAGTTTCCTGATTCCTTGGGTTTAATGAGGTTCTAAACTGGTTGTTGGTTGGAGGGTATCGAGAAGTAAAATATGTGCTAGTGAAAACCTTGCCTTATTGAGACTGGAAATTAGATCATCAGACTGTAGAAATGATGGTACAACAAGTCCTGAATCCATTAGAGGAAATGATGCTTGTGATGGTTGATTAACTTCAGGTGCTTGGTAGGATTTATGATGAACCACTTAAGAATGATTAACAACCAATGCCTGAGAAGAATGTTGCTGAATCATGGGTACATCTTACAATCGTTGTGATGCAAGAGGTGTGACTTGTTGTTGAGATGCAAAAGGTGATAGTTGTTGATGATACTGAGTCTGATTGGAGTAAGATAGAGCAGAGTTGTATGTGTTAGCCACCAATGCCAGAGGATTCGGAAATTGTTCCTTCATTAAACGCACTTCATTTGCATGAGCTTCGTGTTATCTCAAATAACTGTATAAGTGGTCAAAATTGGTGTTATTTAAGTCCTTGGCTAGCTTCACATTCGTAACAAATTTGCTCCCCTCTAGCTGAAGATGATTGATAAACTGTGTATTGACTTGAATTGGTCTCATTGTCATTCTAATAGAGTACATATTGTTGATCAGTTGTGCAAACCTTAAGTAGTATGAATGAATAGTCTCTCCAAGCACTGAGGTAAACATGTCAAACTCATCATACAGCTTGGACTCTCTCTCCTACAACGAGATTTTAGAGCCTTCAATGAGTAACTTAACTCTTCCCCAAATGTGTTTGGACTCTTCATGATGATTCACCATATTATAGATATCTTGTGGTGAGCCTTGTAGAACAATGTTTGTTGCTTTGATGTCACAAGCTTCACAAAGTTTTTTAGCATTTGTGAGTTCATCATATCTTCTCTTTCTGACAATTGCAGGTGTAGTTGTAGTTCCACATTTTGTTACTGTTTCATAATCGAAATGTCCATTAAGAACTGAATCAACAAGTAGCCTTTTGTTTTCCTTTCCTTTGATGTAAAGTAGCATACGGCTTGCCCAAGAACTGTACTGAGTCTTGTCAAGCATAGGGGGATGGTTGTCAGCCCCTGTGATTCGTTGGATAGTATATATATTAAATATATAAGCAAATCCAAACTCTTCACCCTTGACAAAGGGAAAAAGTCAAGACCTACTTAGAAATAAAATATATAAGAATCAAATCAATGATAAAAAAGATTCCGGAAGAGATATTCCCGGGTCGTATGTCCCAACGAGGCTGCAATTGAAAATTATCCTGGTTTGAAGAGAAATTGACTGATGGAGAATATATGATATGAACACTGATATAATTACAACTAAAATTAATTAAATAAAATCTAATTTAATCTACGGGAAACAAATATAGGAAATAGGGATCTTAAAAACTACGGGAAACAAAATTAGTTATAGGGAAATCCTAAAATTAAATCTAAATTAAATACGGGGAACAGAATAAGGTATCGGGAAACCTAAATATTAAAAATTAAGAAAATAAATGCTAAATTAAATTAAAAATCAAAATTAAATTCTAATTAACTTAATTTGAAAAATAAAGAAAACTAGAACTAAAACGGAGGTCGTTTGAATGTAAAACGAAAAGAAACGGTAAAACGCACCCGGTAAAACGGGTCTAAAACTGAAATTTAAGACAAATTAAGCCTACACTAAATTTTATATTTTTCCTAGACACTAAATGACAAAAGAAAATTTTATAAAAAAGAAAAATATTTTTTTATTAATTTTTGGATTTTTTATGAATTTTTAAAGATTAAAAACTAATTAAAACTAAGAAAATAGAAAAAGACAAAAAATAAAAGTTATAAAAATTCTGAAAAAATAAAATAAAATAAAGAAAAAGTTAACAATTCTAAAAATATAAAAATGCCCAAATTTTACTGATTATATAAAAAGTAATTAAACTAATTAAAATTAAACCTAATTTATATTAATTAAATTAAATAAACTAACTAAAGCTAACTGTTGTTAAAACTAAAGGACTAACAGTGAAAGGACACAAGGACAAACGGGGTAACAGGCTAACTAACCACAGGGACTAACAATGTTAACTGTAAAAGAGAAAGTTACACAATTGGTCCCTGAAGTGGACCCCGATATGCAAGGTGGGTCCAAAGTGCTTATTATCAAAAAGCCAAAGAAGCAAAGCTGTTAAGGGGCTTGAGGGGTACAACTTTTGTAAAAGCACTTATGCTTTTTACTGGCTTAATAAGCTAGAAAAGTGAGCTTATGGGCTGACAGAATGTAAATAAGCTTAAAAGCTTATTTGCTTTTTTTCTTTGAGCTTAAGCTAACAAAATAAGCTAAAATCTATGGGGGACAGATAAATAGGCTAGGGGATTCTTAAATAAGCTAAAGTAACCTATAATAAGCCCTAAAATAAGCTATTCTATTGTTAAGCTAAAATGGCAGTTTTATAAAAAGAAAAAGGGCTACTTTAAGCCTCTATTAAGCTAATCTAAAGGAGGAAATAAGCTATAAGATCTTGGGGGCTTAAAGAAGTACCTAGGGACTAAATAAAACTGCAAAAAGAACTAGGGTTTATGAAGCTTAATTAAAAGAAAACAAGGGCTGAAAATGGTGCTCAGCACCAGGGGAGCATGCAACAGAGGCTTAAGGCTTATTTGAGCTTATGAAAATAAGCTCTTAAGAGCTTTTTAGCCAAAACAAAGTACAAACAGAATTAAAGGGGTCTCCAATGAGCTTATTTTCAAAACTTTGGGGCTTAAGGCTAAGAAAAAGTTGCTGATTATTGGGCTTAAAGTTGGCAGTTTTCAAAAATTATGCATGTATACTTTGACTCATACTTGGTCAAACCAAAAGGGACAGAACAAGGGTGTTTCAAAATGGCTAGAAACAACCAAATAAGCACAACCAAAGTGTGCTTAAGCTGCTTATGCAGCTTGAGCACTTAAGCTCACTTTTGCTTATTGGAAAATTGACAGAAACCAAAAGGAAACCTAAAAACTTATTTTCAAACTGAAATTAGTGATTAAGGTGGCTTAATAAAGCCTACACACTCAGCCAAAGTTGGCTGAGTGAGCTTGACCCATGCAAAACCCATTATGACCCATTTTGGGTCTAAACCAAACACTCCCTTATTTTATAAAAAAGCTTTTTAACTGATTTTTTTGTAAAAGAAAACAGAGATAAGTGATCACAAGTAAGTTTTAATAACTTTTAACACATGTTTAAACAATTTAACAGAATTAAACAGCTTTAAATGATGCTTGAAATTTCAACAATAGCAATTTTCTCAAAAACACTTAACTTTTATTAAAACTGAAAGTATTACAATAAAAACTTGAAAAGAACTGAGTACAATGATTTTAAAACAAACTTAATTAAGATTTTAGCTAAGAAAGTAAAAAACGGGGCTCTCTTTTTCTTGGCTTGTATTGGGCCCACTTGAGTGTGTCTGGGCCCAATAAGGTTTAGGCTTATGTTATTGGGCTTTTTAAGGCCAAAGTACAGGGGGTGGTTTATGGGGCTTTTTCTAGCACAAATAAGGTTTTGGAGTGGGTTTTGTGATGTTACTATGGCTGTGATTGGCTGTAACTGGGTTAGGAGTGGGCCTTCAATGTCTTCCAGTCTTTGTAAAATGCACACAAATGGCTTTGTTGTGTAAATTGGATTGAGGGCCCATTTGGTCTTCACAGTCTTCATAGATTTACTATTGGGCTTTCCGGCCCATCTGATGGGTAAAGATTTGCATTCATTAGTATTCTTCAGTTTGGCTCTGGTATGACTGCTGATTCTTCAGTATTGACTTGACTTTGGCCATTTTTGGACTTTGGGGCCTTGATTTTGCACTGTCTTTTCCATTCCATGCTCAGTTTTGTCATTTTGGCTTGGTTTTCTGTCTTTTTGTTGATATCCACTTCCTGCACAATACAAATGCAAAACAAACATATATTTGGCAGTTTTTGTCTGTTTTTGGTCATTTAAGCTCGTTTTTGTGGTTTAAAATGATATGTGTAATTTAAATGCACTTATCAAATCACCTCCAAACTAAGGTATGGTGGTGTCACCTAACGCAAATGTTATGTATAGTTTAAAACACGGTAAGCCCGTTTTCACCATTTTCTGAATTTACACTAACTACAACTATTATTTTTAGATTTTTCATTTTGTAACAAGTTTGACTTTCTATATTCTATCATAATGGGATATAGAATGAGTGTTGCGTAACGTAGGTGTGATTACGGATGTCCTGACGGATTAAATTCATCGTCCTCGATTTTTCACAAGTTCCAAGTAAGCAATTAAACAAGATCATTGTCCGATTATAAGTTTAGATGTTAAGCCCTCATACTTATGACTTGTGAATTTTCAACTCCCAACATGGATATACGATTGAATGTGTGTACTCATTTTAATTTAACCATAGACCAACTTATTTTCATAGTCATAATTCAAAATGAATCATGACTCAAAGCAACAACTTATTAAGACTTAGTAAATTGATTTCGAGATTTAAACTTTAGACTTTTTTTCAAAAACATTTTTAACATCATAATCATAAGTTCTTTAAGCTAGAATGCGTTTGTGCTTTGTTTGAATCCCCTACTCGTGGTTAACGGAGTAGATTATCACAAACCAACGATCCGGTGTTCTTAGGTTTGAAAGCCCACCCCGTTGCTAGCGTAGTGGGAAATCTCATCAACACCTTTTTCTATATGGCTATGGATTTGTGTCTTAGTTTGAACCCTCACCTAGACCTTTCTTCTAGTGGTGATATCACGGTCACACCTAATACTAGAGGCAAAGAAGTCTTAGTTTTGAACCCCACCTCGTTGCTAGCGGAGCGGGATATCACACACATCTGTTACTTGCTCCATATTAACATCTACGGCATGCTTCATTGGCAAAAATTTCAATTATTCATGCATTTTTGCATTCACATTTCATTCATGCTTCTTGGCATTTATCTTTTTATCACTACAAAATTCACGCTTTGGAAAACTCAAAAGTTTACAAATTTGAAGCATTTTCTGAAAAACATCGATTGACTTTGTGAAATTTAATTGAGTAAGTAATGATTAGGGTGGTTTAGAAATTTAAGGGGTGAGAAAACCACATGTTACTCGTATAAGTTTTTTGAAGAATCTTGCATGCACATAAAACTTATATTTAACTCTATCATTTCTCGTTCTGTACATATTTTTAAAATTCATAGCTTAGAATTCGGTGGGAAAGCTTGGCCCTCTAAAGGAACTGCTAGGGGCCCTAACACGCCTGATCAAGTCAAAAATTATTCTTATTCTACCCAAAAGATAAGCAAAAACTGTGTCATAACACTTATTATATTTTTGAAAAAATTTCAAATTTTTTTTTTTTTTTATTTTTTTTTTTTTTCTTTTTTTTTGGTATTTTGGTGGTAAAAACCTGGGTTTACGTGAAAGGGAACAATGCTGCCTAGGATACAATCATACGAGATACCCCCCCAAACTTAGAAATCTAAACATCGTCCTCGATGTTTTGTAGGGTATACATTATCCTAAGGCGTTTATGTGGTATGCAAAAAGATTAAAAGTTAGTCATAAGATTAGGATATCGGATTCCCAAATGAAGCTGTGGACTGTGTAACTCTTGATGATGACAAAACTGAGAGTCTTCCACAATCCGGGAAATCCTGTGACAAGAAAATAATAAAACTTGGAAACACGGGGTAATGGAAAAGACAAGTATTTTACACTACAACAAAAACATTTATTTCCAACTTCGGATAAGCATGGGGTGCCTCCACGAAAAATCACAGCGCTTGTTTAGAGTCACGATGCTGACCCTTCACAAGGTTTTCATTGATCCTTAGGGGAAAGTTTGGAGTTATGGAAACTACCAAGTGTGGTGTACGTTTCCACCTCCAACTGTAGTGCTTGACGCGATGACCCATTCACTTGGTAATTGGCCCGTTGGCTTGAGGAAAGCTCAACAGTGCCGTATGGAAATACTCTAGTGAATGGTGAATAGGATAGGGCCATTCCAACGGACGATTTTTAGTTTGCCCGAGAAATCTTTAATTGGAATTAAAGAGGAGGACTCGATCACCAATGTTGAAAACACGGTTTTTGATCTTGGAGTCATGGAGCCTCTTTGTTTTGGCCTTATAGATCAAAGAGTTTTCATAGGCATGATCACGAAGTTCATTGAGTTGAATTTTCCGGTGATCACCCGTAATTATAGGATCGAAGTTTGCTTGATGTAGGCCCAGTAGCTTTGTTGCTCAAGTCTCGATCGGAACGATGGCATGCCTTTTCTATACACAACTGTAAGCGAGTACACCCGATCGGTGTTTTGTAAGTGTGCGGAAGGCCCATTGTGCATCTCTAGTTTGTATACCGACCAGGGAGGCGCACGGTTTTAACCTATGGTTCCTTTCAAGGATTCTTTTCAAACACGATTTGATACTTCCACTTGCCCACTTTGTTTGTTGGTAGCGGGGGGTGCTAAGCGGTGGAGAGACGGTGAGTACTCCATATTTTGCCAGGACCTTTGGCAAACTGGTCATTACAAAAATGGTTCCGCGATCACTTATGATTGCACGGGGAGCACCAAAAATCTGGCGAAGACGAGATATCAGAAATTGCAAACTACTCGGGCATCATTGGTGGGGAGTGCTTTCGCTTCAACAAAATTTTGACAAATAGTCGAATGGCCACGAGATGAATATACTTGTTACCAGTGAAACGGGAACGGGCCCATAAAGTCGATGCCCACATGTCAAAGATTTCAACAAACAAGGATGGGAGTTTTGAGGCTTCTCATCACGTTGTGAAGTTTTTCCTTGAAGGTGGCAACCGAAGTCACAGTTATCTGACCAAAAACTAGTGGGCATTCTATATAAGATGGTGGGCCTGAAGAAACGGAGTCAATGATCTTGTTGGGCTGTGAGGTTTTGCCCATGATGTCCCCCGGTGGGTCCATTGTGGCAAGCTGACAGAGGGAATCTCAAGAGCTTCATTGGCCGTGCACACATCGCCTGATAACTTGATCCGACACATTTAAAACAGAAGGGGTCATCCCCAAAAAATATGTTTCACATCTTGAGAACTTTTCTTCTGTTGGTGTGACAATGCCCTTCACAACGAAGTTACCGCGTGTTAATTTGCAAATAGTCGGCAATCCACGGGGGTCTTGAATCTCCACGACATAAGGTCACCATATTTAACGTCTCAGAGGAAAACTTTCATTATCCTCTTTAGGATATTGAAGTTTCATACGGGTTTTCCAATCTTGGACAGATGATCGGCTGAGAGGTTCTCACGGCTCTTTAGTATCTAATAACTTTTGAAGTCAAAGTCTTGGAGGAGGAGAAACCCATTCGGAGCAATCTCGCCTTGGCATCCTTTTTTGCAAATGAGATTATTAAGGGGGAATGGTACCGTGTGCATATGCTTTTGTTCATGATGACGGTAAGACCTGAATTTTCGAAAGCATTACACTATGGCAAGTAATTCTTTTTAAGTCGTAGTGTAGTTCGTATTAGTACTTCAATCTAGGTACATTACTAGCAGAGTGGATAGGCCGAAAATGTTTCTATGACGTTGCCCAAAACTTGCACCTATGGCGAAATCGCTCTGCATCGCACATTTAAGCTCAAAATGGAGGTCCCAGTTTGGTGCAATCAAGATTGGAGCTTTCCGTAAGTCTATCTTACAATGTTTGGAATGCTCGAATGCAGTCATCGGAAAAGAATGAATGGAGTTTTCTTATCAAAAGGAGATGGGTCATTGGTCGGGTATTCATTGAGAAATCCTGTGTACCGCCGGGGTATTAAAAACAGGGCCATGACCGGAGAATGGAAAACTCTGAATTCCTTTAACGGTGGTGGGATGAGGTATTTTGCAAATTGGAATGATTTGGCTTTGTCATACTCACATCCCTTTCGTTAGAAATCTTATGGCCGAGGGTCAATGCCCTCTTTGACATTAAAATGGCTCTTCTCCCAGTTTAGGACTTAAGTTGGTGTCTTCACAACCTTTGAAGCATGTGGTCTAAAAGGGAGACGGCAGTTAAGTTTTTGGAAAGAATTCCCAAAGACCGAGATGTCGTCCTTAACGACTTCACAATCGTCCTTCTCATACCATGTCATCGAAAAATTGTCTAACATTAATCGTTTGAAACGGTACTGGCGCATTGCATAAGCCGAAGGCATGCGACGGTAGGCAAACGTTCCGTTACTTCTAATGGGCAAAGGTAAAAGTAGTCTTTATCTTGTTCTGGGGTCAATGGGGATTTGGAAATAAAAGGAGACGAAGGAGAGAACGAAAGAAAGAAGAAGAGGAAACCATCGAGGAAACAGTAGTATTCATTACCCCGCTAATTCTCATGCTTTTGGTACCTATGAAACGGTTGGGGAAGTCGGTCTTTGCGGGTGGCTTCATTTAAATTAACGATGATCAATGACATACCCTGCCATCCAAGGTACCCTAACGAGTTGGAAATTCAAATCATTTTCCTCGTTCTCTACCACAGTCATTCTCCCTTCTTTGGTACTCAATGTATCGGGGCTAACCAGGGACTGTCGGAACTACGGATGTGTGATAGGGTAAATCAATCACAGCTTTCGAGAAGTTTTTAAACCTACTTTTTAATAAAATCGTGGATTTTTTTTTGGATTTACTAATCTTTGATGTTGGACCGCTGGTGCATAGTCTTCTTCCAATAAGAATCTTGTGGGCACAACTATTCCGGGTTGATACCCTGAAATGTCAGAAAGTTTCCAAGAGAGAGCTCGCTTGTGGGATTTAGCACTTTTAACGGAGAGCGGGATTTTTCCCTCTCAACATCCAACTCTTTAGCTAATATGACGGGCAACTTTTTTGTCGCCCTCCAAAAATGAATACTCGAGATGGGGATGGAGGCTGTTACTTGAGTTCAACTCAGTAGGTTCATCACGGAAGAATTGGCTGTATTAGTTTTCACAGACCTTAAGCTCAGTTCGGATTCTGGGAGATAAGTTCCTTGACTTGGAGGGGGAAGTGGTGGTTCACTATTCAAGATGGCTTCTAGAATAAGAATGTCCCCCTCAGGATAATAGGGTAGAATGGATTAATGCTGAGACAATACGGATAATTATGACGAGAACAAGGTAAAGAAGAGTTAGGGTTTGGAGAAGAAGTTAGCAATCAATTGGATCATTATACGGTGTGGGAATTTTCACTCGCGATTATATAAGGATAATACCAAGAAGAACTTCTTGAGAGTATTCCTCACAAAGCTATATCAATGACCGTCAATCTTGTTTGCCGTCATGTGAGTGTAATTGGCCGAGTATATTGGAGTTGTTCACATATTGTAAGTGATGGCTTCACTTCACTATTCTAAGAGTTAATTCACCCTTGTGCACTCATCAATCAAAGCACGACCGGGGTTTTTAAGAAGCACCCTCCCGAGAAAATTAAAAGGGACTCGGGGGTCTGGCTCAAAATCTACAACCACAAAGTCCGGCTGGGGGAAATTGAATTACACACTTTAACGGAGATGTCTTTTGCAATTCCCATTGGTTTAGAAATTGATCGATCCGCAAGTTGAGTTGTCATGCAAGTTGGAGTGATCAGAAGTGGAAAGCTTTTCCAAGACTGAAAAGCATTCAAGTTTAATGATTAGCGCCAAAGATCGGCTAATGCTAAGCATTCATCCATCACTTGGAACATTCACAAGGTATCAGGAAACTTGCTTGGGTTGTCTCAAACGTTTTTCTGGGTAACTTGTTCAAGATGACCGCCTTCACGAAAAAATGTCAGTTCATCGAAGTTCGAGTCGCTTAGACAGGGTTAATTGGATGTTCGAGCCACTTCAGTTAAGTTTCTCTTTATTCCCAAGTAAGGTTTCTTAGAGTCGAGGGGCGAATTTTGGGCATTAAAATAAGAGCATCCGTAAAGCTAATCTCGATAAACTCTTCTCTTTGAAGATTTCATTTAGAATTTGTCGATTTGTTCATTAGCTTGATTTTACGGCCTATTTTTAAATTATCACGCCTCGAAGGGTATGGAAGAGAAATGAAGGTTTAGTGTTTGGTACGGGAGCAAAACAGGAAGAAACAATGGGCTCAAAGAACTGGGATTAACGAGGCGGAATTCTGAACAACAGGAGGTTGGACGTCTTCGGTTGATTCATAGTTATTAGCAGGAGGCCTTCGTGTCCTTTGTCCCATCGGTGTCATGATTAACAGTTTTCGGTCCTTGGGATGGTAAACACCCTTCGGGTAGTGATACATTTTAATACTTCCTTTGGTTGGGTAACTGTGTTACCAGGAAGGTTCCAGACCGGAAAGTATAAGAGTATTAGCAGTAACAAATTTTGAAAGCATTTCAGTCAAATTTTTGCCATTTGGGATTGAAGGTTTTGGGACCTTGGTTTTTGCATGTTTCTAAACACATGATCATGGGCCGTTGAAATATCTTTCAAAATATTGTTTTTGAACTACGTGTTGTTGAGGAACGGTTGGGGCTTGATAAAAGCTGGAGACTGATTAACCTGGGGTCTTGAAGTTGATTCTGACCTGTAATTGGACATGATAAAATTTCCACCTATGTTTTGGTTTGAAATTGCTATCCCGGTTTTGGTTAAGTTATTCCCCGATTGAATTTGTTTACGGAATTTTTAGCTGAGAGTTCTTGAACGGGTGGAAAAACCTGGAGTCTAATATGATTTGAAAACCATTTGAGGTCGGATATTGGAGCTTACTTGGTTGTTGTATTAGCTTTGCAGCGGCTTGTGACACATACTCAGAAATGTTGTCCCGATAAACGGTGCCATGAGCTGGATGGACAGTTTTGGTGAGAATGGGCACCACCGCAAGTAACACAACATTAGTCAAACGGCTTTGTAAGGTGAAGGAGCTGGGGCTTGGAGCAGTAAGCTTGGTTCTTTCTTGTCTAAGAGCATTGCGTCGGACAATATCCTTAAGTTCAAGCAACATCAGATTTGAAACAGCGTGGGGGAAGGAGTCTCGTACTTAGTTTTTGGCAACACTGCCTTGCTGTGTTTGACTGAACTTTGGACTTGTCTCGAATGATTTTTTTAACATTTCGCGGAGGCATTTTGTCCAACCAACATGTTTTCCACTGATGCGGAGTTCAATAATTCTTGATCATTATTGTTAAAGCATTATAGAATCTGTATCAAGATTGATTGCAATTCTGTGAATCCATGGGAGTGGACATGCCCTAAGTAGGATCATTTGAAACGATCCCAAGCTTCATTTTAAACGATTCATCGACACTTTGTGAAATCTGGTGATCTATTGCGATTATCTCGTCGTCTTAGAAGGAGGGTTCGAAATGTTTGATGAATTTGGTTACAAGATCGTCCCAAGTTTTTTTGAATGGTCGTGGGGGTTCTTTTTTAGCCATATCTTCGGGCGCTCCCTCGATAGAGAATGGAAAAAGCACTTAAGCTTTAATCGTTAGCAATTGGAACATTGGAGGGGTCCTAATTGTGGAGGGTGATCTTGTTTGAGTAACGGATATGAGCATGCGGGGTCTTCTTTGTCATGACGTAAGAAACTGGTTTTAGTTCTGGACCAACGATTGATTAACCCATGCTTCAGCTCGAAATTGTTTGCCACAATTTCAGGTAGTTAAGATTGCGTACTCTTAAACCCTCGGTGGGTGCTTGAGCAATTGAGCCATAAGTTGGAGTGTTGCCTTTGGCTCTACGGTAGGATTTCATGAAATGGGTATTCTTTACGAAGGTTCGATAACAACTGGCGTTCCTTACTGGTGTAGAGGAGGGTCGCTGCTCACGAGATACTGAGATCGAGTGCAGCTGCACAAAATGGAAATAAATAAATAAAAATGTTACACTAATTTTTTTTCTTTTTTTTTTTTGATTTTTGGATTAAAATATATTCACATTCTATTTTAAATCGGACAAGAGATAGACAACTTTAAGCCAAATAAATCAATCTTACTTCAACTGGGATAGCTCTTCAAGAATGAAAACGCACAGGTGAGCGGAGTGGAGGTAGGAATAGCGCTGGAAGGTTATTTCTCTTTTCGGGTCGCTAGTTCCTAGGAACAACCATCCTTAAACCCATTTTTTAGTTTGTTAATCAGTATGAGGTGACGCCGTATATCGTAAGTGACACTGATGGCAAGTCTTTTAAATCTTTGGTTCGATTTGGTGAACTCAGCAGTTCAACCGGAACTTATTATGATATTCACCTCAAGTAGAGAATATTTATATTTTGGTATTTTACCAATTAGGTGATTTTTATTTTTTATGGACAACTTTTTTATTATTTTTTTATTTTTTTTTTTGTTTTTTTTTTTTTTTTTTTTTTTTTGTCTATGATATGTTACTATAAAAAGAGAAAAGTAAAATATTTTGTGTTTTTTTAATTTGATATATTTACAATTAAGACAAGTTCAGATCAAAGTTGGGATAGAAATCGTAGCAAATGCCTCCCCGGAGCGGCGCCAATAAATTGGTTTCGTATGATACTGTATATATAAAATACTAGGCACAAATCCAAACTCTGCCCACTCGGAAAAAGGGGTAAAAGTCAAGACCTACATTAGTAAATATAAATATATAAGAGAGAATCCAATGATAAAATTCCCGGAAGAGATTTCCCGTGTCGTATGTCCGCCACCGAGGTTGCATTGAAATTTATCCTTTGGTTGATGAGAAATTGGAATGATGGAAACACATGTATAATTAAAACTAATGTTAATTAAATAAAACCGATATTTAATCTACGGGAAACAAGTATAGGAAATGGGATCTTAAAAAACTCCGGGATAAAAAATTGTTATTATGGGAATCATTTTAAAATTAATTTATACGAATTTGTAGGGGGAACAGAATCAGGTATCGGAACCCTATATACTAAAAATTAAGAAAATAAATGCTAAATTAAATTAAAATCAAAATTAAATTCTAATTAACTTAATTGAAAAATAAAGGAAAACTAGAACTAAAACGGAGGGGTTTGGAATGGAAAACGAAAAGAAAACGGTTTTGAAAAACGGTACCCGGTTTGTTTTTTTTTTTTTTGTATTTTAGTTATTAAAACGGAGTTCATAAGACTGGAAATTTAAGAAAAATTAAAGCCTTATACATAAATTTTATATTTTTCCTAGACACCTAAATATGAACCAAAAGTAAATTTTTATAAAAAAGTAAAACATAAATTTTTTTATTTATTTTTGGATCTTTTTTCATGAATTTTTAAAGATCGAAATAAGAATTTATAAACTATGGAAAATAGGGAGTAAAAAAAGATCAAAAAATAAAAGTTATGAAAAATTCTAAAAAAATAAAATAATAATAAAGAAAATGTTAACAATTCTTAAATAATATAAAATGCCCAAATTTTACTGATTATATTAAAATGTAATTAAACTAATTAAAATTAAACCTATTTTATATTATTAAAATTGAAATAACTAACTTAAGCTACTGTTGTTTAAGCTAAGGGGAATAACAGTGAAAGGACACAAGGACAAAATGGGGTTGGGTAAAAGGCTAACTAACCACAGGGATTAAAAAATGTAACTGTTAAAAGAGAAGAATGTTACACTTTGGTCCCTTGAAGTGGACCCCGATATGCATGGGGGTCCAAAGTGACTTATTATCAAAAAGCCAAAGAAGCAAAGCTGTGTAAGGGGCTTGGAGGAGGGGTAAACTTTTGGTCAAAAGCACTTTAGTTTTTACTGGCTTAATAATAGCTAGAAAATGTGAGCTTTTGGGCTGACAGAATGTAAATAAGCTTAAAAGCTTTATTTGCTTTTTTTCTTTGAGCTATAAGCTAAACAAAATAGGTAAAATCGATCGGGGGACAGATAAATTGGCTAGGGGTTCTTAAATAAGCTAAAGTAACCTTATAAATAAGCCCTTAATTAACGCCTATTCTATTGTTAGTAAAAATAGGCAGTTTTATAAAAAAGAAAAATGGGCTACTCTTTATGCACTCTAATTAAGCTAATCTAAAGGAGGATATAAGCTTATAAGAATCTTGGTGTTAAAGACAGTACCAGGGACTAAATAAAACTGCAAAAAGAAAAGGGTTATTGTAGTTAATTAAAAGGAAAACAAAGGGCTGGAAAATGTGCTCAGAGCACAGGGTTAAGCTTAAATACTGTGGATCTAGGGGCATTATTTGAGCTTTGAAATAAGATGCTTAGAAGCTTATTGCAAAACAAAAGTACAAACAGAATTAATGGGGTCTCCATTGCTTATTTTCAAAACTTTGGGGCTTAAGGGCTAAGAAAAAAAAGTTGCTGATTATTGGGTTAAAGTTGGCAGTTTTCAAAAATTATGCATGTATACTTTGACTCATACTTGGTCAAACCAAAAGGGACAGAACAAGGGTGTTTCAAAATGGCTAGAAACAACCAAATAAGCACAACCAAAGAGTGCTTAAGCTGCTTATGCAGCTTGAGCACTTAAGCTCACTTTTGCTTATTGGAAAATTGACAGAAACCAAAAGGGGCATAAAAACTGATTTTCAAACTAACAATGGTGATTTAAATGGCTTAATGAAGCCCACACACTCAGCCAAAGTTGGCTGAGTGCATTTGACCCATGCAAAACCCCATATGACCCATTTTCAAGGCTAAACCAAACACTCCCTTATTTTATAAAAAAGCTTTTTAACTGATTTTTTTGTAAAAGAAAACAGATGAGATAGTGTTCACAAGTATTGTTTTAATAACTTTTAACACGGTTTAAACAATGTAACAGTATTAAACAGATTTTAATGCAGCTCTTGAAATTTAAACTATAGCAATTTTCGCAAATACAAACTTAACTTTTATTAAAACTGAAAGTATTACAATAAAAAACTTGAAAAAGAAATGAGTACAATGATTTTAAAACAAACTTATATTAAGATTTTAGCTTAGAAAGTAAAAAAAAACGGGGCTCTTTTTTCTTGGCTGATGGCCTCTTGAGTTTGTGTGTCTGGGCCCAATAAGGTTTTGGCTTATGGTATTAGGGCTTTTTAAGGCCATAAGGTACAGGTGGTTATTGGGCTTTTTCAAGCCCAATTGGTTATGGAGTGGGTTTCTGTAGTGTACAATGGCTGAGATTGGCTGTATCTGGGCTAGGATTGGGCCTTCAAAGTCCTTCACAGGTCTTTGTCAATGCAAATTCAATGGGCTGTTGTAAATTGTTGAGGGCACATTTGTCCTTACAAGTCTTCATAGATATACTATTGGGCTTTCCCGGCCCATCAGATGGGTTAAGATTGCATTCAATAGTATTCTTCAGTTCCGGCTCTGGTTTGACTGCTGATTCTTCAGTATTGACTCTGACTTTGGCATTTTTGGACTTTGGCCTTGATTTTGCACAGTCTTTTCCATTCCATGCTCAGTTTTGTCATTTTGGCTTGGTTTTCTATCTTTTTGTTGATATCCACTTCCTGCACAATACAAATGCAAAACAAACATATATTTGGCAGTTTTTTGTCTGTTTTTGGTTAATTAAGCTCGTTTTTAGAGGTAAAAGATATGTGTAATTAAGCACTTATCAGGTAGCGATGCTACCCATTATATTTTTGTGTGTTCCAATTGGAGGGTAGTGCTTCTACCCATTTCTGTGTGTTCTGATCAGAGGGTAACGGGGTTACCCATGACTGTATGATGTGGATCGTGGGCACATTCCGTCCCAATTTTGGTTGTTTGGTATGATTGTATGTTAGCTTGTATAGTAGCTAGCTTAATTGTCCTGTCAAGTTTTATTAATCACAGTAATTTATTTTTAAAGTTGGATTGTATGTCGTAAACCTATGACTCTCACCAACCTTTGTGTTGACGTTTTAAGCAGCATTTTCAGGTAATCATCTTGAGGATGTTGAAGTTAGGAAGAGTGGCTAGTGAGACCGTAGGCTTGCATGCGGAGTCATTCTCCTAAAGATTTTATTTATGTCATTTGAATTGTTTGATATTTGGATGTTTGTTGATTTTGTTTAGACTTTTAGATTATGTTTCCTTGTGGTATGACTTTGCTATCGTAATGCAAGACTCTTTTATCTTGTGTTAGATATTGTCATGACACATTGTGTCTTATTTGCTTATCTATTTCATTTAGTACTCTCTATTGTTGACATCATTGTGTTGTGATGATATCCATGATGTTACGCCTCATGTTTCTGCCTAGGCGAGGTGTGACAGATTGGTATCAAAGCCTTTGGTTATAGAGAAGTAGGTGGTTGAGCCTAGACTATAACCTAGGAGTCCTTCACGTAGATGCATGTTAGGGCTTAAGCGTTTAGTAGTATAACTAGTATGCATTTTCCACTTAATTACATGATTTTATGTCTTAGTTTTGTTAATTTTTTTAGCTATTTTGATTGCCTTTATCTGATTTAGTGTGTCTTATCTCTTGATAAATTAGATATGCCTCCTCACCTTCATAGGAAGTTTCGCATGGGGGTTGCCATTGCAACATGATGTAGGGGATACTATAAACCAGGAACAAGGGCTTGGGTAATTCGGGGTAGCCGCAAGATCCGTATACCGATTGACATGTACCCATGCAGAGTTGAAGAGAGTTGACCATAAAATTAGTTAAGGGAGAAGAGGTATTAAAGATTGAAACAACAGTGACTGCTAAAGATGGTACAATTGCCAAATTTCTAGGAAAATTCCCAGAATACAAACCAGCCAAGGAGGAAGAAGAAAATTTTAAGTTAAAGGCAATCTGGGAGAATGTGAGTTATGACATATCCGATAGTGATTCGGATCTGGAGTCCACGGCTAGGAGTGGACCTAGGGACAGTGAAATGGAAGATACGGGTAGTAGTGGAATGCGAATCAATGCTTGATTGTCTGCCTCTTTATGTGTTTTAAGATTTTAGGATTTTGAGATTGTTTGACTTTGGTTTGGAATTTTATTAGGAATATTGCTTTTGAATATTGGAATTCGTTGGATTATTTTAATATTATGATTTAAGTAATTTTGAGTCATTTTCCATATGTGGTGAATTGTTGATGTGATCTATGTGTTATGTGCTTTGTCAACGGGCTTGGATTGTAATCTAATATTGTTCGTGTTTCGGGCTCAAAGCCTAAGATATGCCAAGCCCGCCTAAGTAGAAAGCCCATACGCCTACTAGTTGGCAAGGGGTATAAAACAAACCCTTTCCACACATGGAGAGGGTGTTGGTTGCATTTGTTTCATTTTTGTAACTCACCATTTTCTCTCTAAAAATCTAATCTTCCATCTTTTTTTCTCTCTCTACTTTCTCTCTCTACATTCTAGCTTATTTTCTACTCA
>BQNB010010793.1:0-83070 GCA_026074375.1 Tanacetum coccineum | reverse complement strand
GCACCTAATCCTTTTATGGATGCATCACAGTACACCACAAAATCATCACTGCCTTTCGGTAGTGCTAAAATAGGTGCAGCACATAGTTTCTGCTTCAATAGCTGGAAAGCTTCTTCCTGTTCTTCACCCCAATAGAACTTCTGGTTCTTCTGCGTAAGCTCAGTCATAGGCTTAGCTATTTTGGAGAATCCTTCGATGAATCTCCTATAGTAGCCTGCAAGACCTAAGAACTGGCGAATTTCCGAAGGTGTGGTTGGAGATGCCCAATTCTTAACAGCCTCAATCTTAGTTGGGTCTACGTGAATACCACTGCTATCGATCACGTGTCCAAGGAACTTCACCGTATGGATCCAAAATTCGCACTTGGAAAATTTGGCATACAGTTCTTCCTTCTTCAACAACTCTAGAATAGTCTTCAGGTGTTCTTCGTGTTCTTTCTCGTCACGGGAGTATATGAGAATATCGTCAATGAACACAATCACAAACTTGTCCAAGTATGGTTTGCACACACGGTTCATGAGGTCCATGAATACCGCAGGTGCGTTGGTCAACCCAAAAGGCATAACTTGGAACTCATAGTGTCCGTATCGTGTTCTGAAAGCAGTCTTGGGAATATCTTCTTCTCTAACCCTTAACTGATGATAACCTGACCTTAAGTCAATTTTTGAGTAGATGCTGGATCCTTGCAACTGGTCGAATAAATCATCGATCCTTGGTAAGGGATAACGATTTTTCACTGTAAGTTTGTTCAACTCACGATAATCGATACACATTCGGAAAGATCCATCTTTCTTTTTGACAAACAAGATCGGTGCTCCCCACGGAGAGGAACTTGGTCTTATAAAACCTTTGTCAGAAAGTTCTTTTAGCTGTTCGGCTAGTTCTTTCATTTCTGCAGGTGCAAGACGGTAGGGTGCACGTGCAACAGGTGCAGCTCCGGGTATCAGCTCGATGTGAAATTCTACTTGGCGTGTCAGGGGTAATCCTGGCAAATCTTCAGGAAATACTTCCGGAAAGTCTTTGACAATAGGCACATCTTCAATTCGCCTTTCTGGGATTTCAGTTTCCTCCTCCTTCATCATTTGAATCAAGAACACTTGACATCCTTGGTTGATGTACTTCTGCGTCCTGATGCTCGAGATGACTTCTAATCTCGATTTGTTTTTAACTCCGCTCCTTTCGCCTTGTACGATTAGCATATCATTTCCATACGGAACACGAATGTACTTCTCATAACACATAACCTCTGCGTGATGTTCGGCCATCCAATCCATTTCGACAATGACGTCAAAACTTCCTAGTTCTATAGGGAGTAAGTCGATTTTGAATAGGTGATTTTGCAAGTTAAGACTACACCCTCTTAAAATAGTATTTGTGGTTAGCGACTTTCTGTCGGCTAACTCCACACTATAATTAGTATCTAGGGTTGTAGGAGGGATGTCTATATATTTACAGAAAGCATGTGACACAAAGCTTCTATCCGCACCAGTATCGAACAGTACTGAAGCATAGACATTATTGATCAGGAACGTACCATTCACCACGTTGTTATCTTTCACCGCAGCTTCACCACATAGGCTGTATACTCTGCTTGGTGCTCTGCGTCCTCTTTGAGTGCTGGTTGATGCTTGGTTACTTCCTATAGGGTTCCCTTGATTCTGCCTCTGATTGTTCTGAGGACTTTGCGGGTTGCCTCGAATTTGGTTTCCTCCGCCTTGATTTCCATGGTTTGGACACTTGTTCTGGTAATGTCCCTTCTTGCCACATCCAAAACAAGTGACATCACTTCCCTGTCCTCCTGGTTTCCAGGTCCTATTTGGCTCGTGAGACGAGGTGGGGCTCGACAGTCTTTGACCTTATGTCCTGCCCTTCCACAGTTGTGACAAGTAGGAGGGCATGCATTAGTGTGGTGTCGTCCACACTTCCCGCAGTAAGGTAATTTGCCAATGTAAGAACCTTGCCCAGCTATAAACACCCTAACAGGTTGGGGTGCAGAAATGGAATAAGGGTGCGTTTGGTGTAGCAGAAAAGTCATTAGGGAGCGTTTGGCTGATGTGGACAGCCATGGGGTATGTTTGGTTGTTGATAACAGCCATAAGGGATGTTTGGTATAACTATGAAAACACGAAAGGGGCATTTGGTTTACATAAATAGGATAATAACATTTAAAGGATTTCATATATATATATATATATATATATATATTAAACCGGATCTAAATGTGGTATTGGTTAAATAAATATTTTATTTATTATTTCCGTTTTCGTGTTTATAATAACTGCTAAAAGATGTGTTTGGGTTTGCAACACGGATTGATTCAGTGGAGGGAAATAATTATCTTTGTTTAATTGGTAAACATTACATGAAACGATCAGGTCATGACGAGATTTTTGCAAATCGCTACACTTAGTACACTTTTACAAATCTTACTTTACTTATTATCCTAAAAAAGGACGAATAAATGCCTTAAGAATTATTAGATCGCGAAGGACCTATAATCAAACGTAAGCTATAATTTTAGAGATTTCATTTACCTAATCCGCAACTTTAAAAACGTGCGTTTACTTTTATACGAGAACGTTTTATTAATTAAATTGGTGGTTTCCGAAAACGTGTCGAATTATTTAGTTCCATTTATTCTCACTTATTTTTATCATCTTTCTTATATAATACTTGGAAAGTATTATATAATTAGACCATTTTATTTTAATTGTCACCTTTTAGATATAACACATGTCGTGTATTATATACGTTTCGAGTTATTCTTTTGGTTGTGTACCTTGTTATATAATTCACGGTATAAATTATACCCTTGGTCATTTTTCATTATGTAATATATACATAATATATTACATACTTTGCTTTTACTTTTTAATTTATTTTATTTAACCAACCACCAAACTATTACAACTTGAGATCCAAATCTTTTATCAACGTATCACATTCATCATTCTAAGTTAGTGGGTATTAGCCGATAAGATTAGTTGCAACTTCTTGATCGAGCCGTTCGTTTTCCGTTTGTGTTGTGCATAGTATACGCGCATTCTCGCCAATCGTTCTACAACATCGATGTGAGTTTATAGCCCCTCTTTCACTTGTTTTACATTTACTTTACAAATCTCGGGGGAGAATACATGCTCAATACAACTTGTTTACATATTCGTTTACAATATCTTTTACATACTATTCTACACACTTGGTTTACATACTTGTTTTTCAATTCCATTACAAAAACAATTACAAGGTTGATTACAAAACTTGGTTTTCATACTTTGTCAACATACTCCCATTTGCTACACATTTACGAAAATTGTTTACATACTCAGTTACAAACTCAATTACTTGATTTTTAATCACAATTTTTATACTTATGGATTTAAAGTACTTCAAAGCTATTTACGGTTACAATAGTTATTTTTATTGGACCAAGTGTTTTGGTTTAATCTCAGTTTACATGTCCCTAAGTAACATAAAACCACACCATTGCCCATTATCATTGTATCTGTTAAATTCTTGACCGGAGGGAACGGTTAAGGATGCGCGAGTGTATAAATAGTATATTTGGGATTGACATTCCCTATTTCGGGTGAGTAGACTCTCACTTGTTTAGACGTACTGAAACGCGAATGCATACATGTCGAAAATTTTTGGATGTTACGGGTTTAAATATCTACACGGGCCTTTATTTGCATTAAATTGCATACATAGATGTCGAGCTTCAGTGTCATGAGCTTAGCGCAATAGTAGATATTATTTATGTGGTACTGTATCTGTTATAGTAGACCCATACATTTTGGAAAATCAACGATTTCACAGTCCTTCTTTCTTATTATATCAATATAATTTCTGAACAATTTTCTGTATATTGCGGCGAGCAATAAACCATAAACTACTTTGGTTCTACATTTATATCTTACATTTTGGCGTGTTTTTAAGATTGAAATAATCATACATACTTTTAAAATCATTGTATTACTACTATTTACATTTATACTTACAAAACTCTTATGAACTCTCCAACTTTACATGTGACTCTTTTAAGCATGTTTTTTTCTCTGGTGATTAGTTGCTTGGCTACTTGATGTGCAATGGGTTAAAATTGACAGGATTTCATTTATGGATCTCTATTACATAACAAATGATCAAATCTAGTTGGGTTAGTTTCCTGCTTTTCATTGTGATGCAATTGTGGACTAATGTTATATCAATTTCAAGAAAAATATCAACGAGATTACTTTTCAAATGACACATTTAGAGGTCGTTCTCTTGTAACCCCATACAACAATAAATTAGAATCATATATGCTTTAAAATACTTCATGTGTCACAAAAATGAATCTAGGTGGTGTTTAACATATATACAAGTATGTACACATAAGATAATGAATGAATGAATATTGAATACTTTAAATAGACCATATAGAAGATGAGTAGGATGATGAAAACAAGATATAAACCCTAACCAAGCTTCCAAAATCAAAACCCTAATCAAGAAAACCCTAAATATGTTTTCTTGATTAATCCTTGTTAAACCCAAATCCAAGCTTGCTAATACCTTGAGTAACTTTAGACGACCTTAGAATGAACACTTGTATGCTTGGAATACTTGTAAAAGAAATTTATATCAAAACCTTAGCTCTATATTTTTGAGCCGTGGCTTTCAATCGAGGAAAAGAGAGGATTTGTGTTTGATTTCTTTGTAAAATGATAAGTGTATGTGCTAGTTACTTTATGCTCTCTATATATAATGCATGTATTAAGAAAACCATCTTGTAATACCATGTGTTTAGGAGTTGTTTAGGGTACAAGCTTGTAAGGTGATGTGCCAATTTCTAGTAATGTGTGATTAAGGTACTAGTGTGTAAGGTTTATCACATGCAAAGATAAGAGTTAGTTGGTATTTTGTGTTTATTTCTTGTATAATCATGCTAGGTCCGGTTTTGAAGAGTTATAATTAAATAAAATAAGTTAATTTTAGGTATTGGGTATAAAAGTGGGTATTTGTTTCAGTGTAGATGGGTAAAGATGCTTCCGGGTATGTCCGAATGAAATTTATTGCGAAACGTAAGCGTTTTACGGAACCAACAAAAATAAATTATGAAAAGTTATAAATTATACTCCTAATAATCATATAACACTTGCTTGATGTAAACTTTAATTTGTTTGGCGTCCATTTACGTTGAACGTTGATTTTTAGTTTACGCGATTTAATTATACGATAATAATTAAAAGCAAACGCGCAAAAACTCTAAAAATAAATAATGGAATAATTGAAGTCGTAACTGACCTGAAAATGAGAAATAGTACAAACATGATAAATAATTTATTAAATACTTTTATTTAATAAAATGTGATAATTTAATATAATTAAAATATTTTCGTGTCGGTACGTGTGGTACGCGGTTTTCAAAATTTGCGAGATGTCTTCTCATTTTTGTTTCAAATAAGTTCGAAAAATTAACGTGTAAATGAGAGATGAGTACTAATAAATATTATTTATTATTTAAATATGTTTCAAAAATTTACCGGCTACGCGGTAATCGTTATTATGTGACCGTAAAAGGTCAAAAAGTCAAAAAGTCAAGTCTGACCCAAAAAGTCAAAGAGTACAGTAGTAATTTAAAATTCCGAAAATTACCGGTTGTTACATACTCTGCCAGGTGCTCTGCGTCCCCCTTTTCGCCACATCTGAAGCAAGTAACATCACTTCCCTGTCCTTCTTGGCTTCTGG
This sequence comes from Tanacetum coccineum, assembly GCA_026074375.1. Lineage (NCBI taxonomy): Eukaryota > Viridiplantae > Streptophyta > Magnoliopsida > Asterales > Asteraceae > Tanacetum > Tanacetum coccineum. The sequence continues at coordinate 77,340 of BQNB010010793.1, read as the reverse complement.
GTCCTCTTTGGCTCGTAGTACGAGGTAGGGCTCGACAGTCTTTGACCTTATGTCCTGCCCTTCCACAGTTGTGACAAGTAGGAGGGCATGCGTCAGTGTGGTGTCGTCTACACTTCCCGCAGTAAGGTAATTTGCCAGCATAAGAACCTTGCCCACCTGTAAACACCCTTGCTATCTCTGGACGTTTGTTCAGATTGAGATTACTAGTCGTGTTGGGGTTGTTGTTGTTATAGTGGTTTTCGTTCCATTTCCGCTTGTAACCAGAGTTTTCTCCTAACTCTTGGACTACTTGGTACATCAACCCTTGAGCCATTTCAATTGCTTCATGCAAATCTACTAGTTTGGACGAGGTTACATTACCCTTGATGTTCAAAGGTAGACCTTCAATGTAAAGTTCCAACAACCGGTCGATGTTGGGTACCATTTCAGGGCATAAGAGGATGAGTTCTTGGAAACGTTGATTGTAGGCGGTAAGGTTTGTGCCTTTCACCTTTAAATTCCACAGTTCGTTTTCCATTTGCTTGACTTCATTTCGAGGACAGTACTTCCGGATGAACATAGCCTTGAAATCACTCCAAGGTGTTGCATGAGCGGTATCGAGAGTAACAGAACGAACGTACACGTTCCACCAAGTTAAAGCACTATCTAGCAGTGTGCTAGAAGCAAACTTAACTCTATCACCTTCTGTCACGTTGCTAATCCCAAATTGAGATTCTAGTTTCTCAAACCACCAGGTTAAGCCTACAACACCTTCAGTACCACGGAAGTTTTCATGCATGACTGCACATAATTCTTTGTAGTTGCATGCCTTATTCTGGGAAGAGTTAGATCCTTGGTTGGACTCTTCTTGAGTGCTTGCAGCATGAGTCACAGCGCCAGCTGCGAGTGCTTCAGCTACTCTTGTGGCAATGAGCTGGTTGAGCATCTGAGTGTCAATGCCACTATTGATATCCACATTGTTTCGGTTGGTCGAACGGTTGACTAGAGGGTTCCGGCAGATAGTTGGGCGTCATTCGGGTGCCATTTTCTATAAGAGGGACAATAGGAATGACAGTTATGAAATGTATGAAAATTATATGCATAAAGATAATCACGGTACTACAAATGGTAGGTCTTTTGAAATCAATATTGTTATTATTCGCAAACACGATACTCATTCCGAAGAGTAAGTGAATACAGAGTTCACTAGCCGTGACATACCCATAGCTTAGTGGTTGTACAAAAGACAGAAATAAAAGTAGTTCTTGTTACGATAGATTCGCTGGACCACTTCCTCGAGTGCCTCCTTCCTCTTCTGTCGTGCTTCCTCCTGAGCATTACTAGCACGATCCTCCACATCCTCACATACTTGTCTAAGCTGAGTAATCAGTTCGTCCATAGATAGCGTCTCCAACGAACTTTCCTTGACTCAGGGCTTTATATCCCACAGTGTCAGGGAGGCTTCTAACTCCTCCAAACATGTATTTGGGTAACAGTCCATGTCCTTGAGGATGGTATGCAACTGTCCTCTAAGGCAAGTCATGCATACGGTCAAGACTGTCTCAGGAACAGGCACCGAACCCTGACCAGTTTCCGTCCCATAGGCAGTTAGAGCTTCTTCTCTCTGGGTGGGGTACGTTTTAGAAATCATCCACTAGTAAGCAGCCATCAAGAATGGGGATGAAGGTGAGGGTGGTGGAGTAACAGGATCAAGTTGATAATCATCAAGGTTAATAGCAGAAATTCTAGCACGTTCAGCAAGATTTGGCTCAATTGGTAAAACAGACATACGAGCGGTACGTCTGATAGTTAGGGGAAATGGTAATATGGATGGAAACATAAGTAATCCGAGAGTAGGACATCTCCTATGATACACCTGGAGGAGTGTGTGAGGGAGTCTGGGAGGTATCAGGGTGGTGTTATCGGTGTGCCTCAATTCATCTGAGTTTGACATGTCGCTAAGACAAGAAAATATGAAATAAGGATATAGGCATTTTTTAAAATACACATAGTTAAGTTTGTTTAATACACATGTAACCCATATTACATATATGTATCTCATATATGTCTATTTCACATGTATCCCATTTTAATATATATGTATTCCTTTAATTGTTGCTTCCTATGTACCCCATATTGAGTCACCAGCAATGACAGACAATAGAAGCATAATAATCATGTTAAGTTGATAAGTAGTTATAGTCTAGTGCTACCTAATGCAACCTAGTTCTCTATAACCTAGCTCTGATACCAATCTATCACACCCCTAAAATATCAAAGTATAATGGCAAACAGAGGCGTGTGACTTCCTGAATATCATGCTTCTAAGCAATACAGAACGACCTCTATATGGGACGTTTAAGAAAGTCGATCACTTGTATTAGGGAATAATAAACAGTTTAAACATTCTGCGAAAGCATAAAAATAGGTAATACGACATTGTTTTTAATTAGTACAAATGATCTTTAATCACTGGAAATGACTGCAATGCATGAGACTTCACATAGCATCTTCGTTCTTAATACCTAAGAAAACATTGCTAAAGTGTCAACATGTAACACCCCTATTTTTACATATAGCAGCGGAAGCTAATCTGGGGTATTACTTCAAGGGTACAACGGTCATAATCATAGAAATTGATTCAAAAAGATTCGTTTTTGAAAGTAAGTTATCATTCATTATTTCTTTATAGTTTTTACAAACGAGAGGTTCCCAAACTCTATATAATAAAGTTTGAATGATAATGGTTTTTCCATCGTCATGTCCTCGCCACTCCGTGCCATTAGTTACCTGAGATAAAACATGCTAAAAGGTTAACACAAAGGTTGAGTGAAATCCATAGGTTTAAGTAATATAATTTGAATGCAAATGCGATATTCGGGTTACATTGATATACACCTGGTATTGAAAACATAATTTATTATTGCCATTAGCTCATGAATCTGATGCCCTAGGTTATAATGATAATATTACCCCTGCGGGCACCTTTGCCAAAATACCCGCGTGATTTATGATAAGTGTAGAATACACATATCTATTTATGCTTAAAAAAACCCAAATAAACCCAAAACGGATCAAAAATGGCAAAAATGTGCTTGTATCTGAGTTTAATGTGTGCAGGTACGGATATGTCAAAAATCACAGAAAACAGTCAAGAAAACAGGCAGTAAATGGAAATATGCCATACATAAATAATTGCATTTCTTGTTTATAGCATTGTATCCCCCTTAGGGTTTATAAAACATTTGAAATATTGAAATGCTGAGCTATGTAAAATCTCACAATGAAACAATTATAGGGAAATTGAATAGCTAATGTATAGGCGAAAGAAATTCTAGTATACCGCCTTTCTAACACAGGCAATCACAACACTAACTCACTGGTTGGTTAATATATAGGCAAGTCTTAGTCTTAGGATTTTGTTATATATATAGTTTTTGGATATCAATTTTGGTTTTTTGATATAAAAATTCATCATATCATCCGTTCGGGCCATCATAGTTTAGAAGTCATTCAGTAAATTTTTGTGGTGCTAGGGCTACTTTAACATAACCAACAACTCAGACAGAACGTCAATACCAAGATGAAAACTTCCTTATATGATAAGCTCCCTTGGTATTGTGGTATGATATGGATCCTAGGACCTGTGATTTTTTGAAAGCAACTATCAATGATAAATGATATATAGGATTTAGAATAATGCTGGTTTTTTAAGCATTTTATTCATATATTTGGAAATGTAAGCTACGAGGAGCTTAATTAATAGTTATGTTATATAATGTTTTTGGATCATGATTTTACACTTTTTCAAATGTTACATTTTAGACCCTGGGTTTGGAAAATTGCAAGTAGACCCCTTACGGCGTTTGCATTTATTATTTGACTTTGGTCTTTCAACTTTTATTGATATGACAAAATAAACCCTTTAGCCACTTTCTGGATAGTGAATATTAGTACCCCTATAGTTTATACACTTTGATAAAATGGACAATCTTTAGTCCTTTTAGTTATAAGTTTCTGAATAATTTATTGTTAATATTACCCTCTACTGCATGATTATAAATTACAAAATATGTCAAAATTGCCATGCATAGCGATTTTAAAATTTCATTAGACTATATTATAAGTTACTAATAAACTAAAATATGAAGATTTAACACAACATAAGTTTAAATTATCGATTTGTTAAGCTAAAGGTTTTAAAACGCGCGTCAAATTTTGTTATGGGGTCGTGTTTGTTTTTTAAATGAAAACATGCTGCGGGTTTTAGATTTAAATTCTTTTTGCTTATCGAAACACTTAATTTAACATTATAATCAGCTTTTTAGGATTGATTTTATCAAGTTTACAAGTTTAAATCCAAGTTTATGTAACTAAAACATGAAATTAGGGTTTCTGTGGGTAAAGTTTTAGATCTAAAAAGCCATAACCACTTTATCGTTTTGAGTCTCAAGCTTTAATTTTATGATTTAGCAGTTCATAATGGAACATTATAAATGTTATATGAGAAGATTAAGTTTAGAGAACCTGGGTTTGAGCTTATAAGCTTGATACGGACGTCAGAGTTCAAGACTTCACTCGGCTTCGTACGCCTAGAATAACTACTCTCGGGCTTCGTTTCTTGGTTTCTTTTACTTCCTTTATGAACTTGAGCCTTCTTAGAATCACTTAGGATCTATTAGAGAAAAGGATTGCTTCTATGTAAGGGTTATAGAGGAGGAAGTAGGGGATGAAGAAAAATGAAGACATAAGAGTCCTATTTATACCCATTTGAAGTAGCAAGGAGTAAGCAAAGCTTATGATCTGGTTTTGACACATAGAGGGTCTAGTTAGGGATGTGGAGAATCTAGTATATGAGTTGTATAAGCTAGGTATTAGCTTTGGTGAGGTGTTGCTCTCTTTCTTTGCCGCGGCTAAGCACTAGAAGGAACAAGGAGTTTTTGTGATTTTTAAACCAATATATAGAAAGTTATTGAGAGAGTGCTTGTATAGGCTAGGAATGAAGTAGCTTAGTCGATGAGTGCTTGATTGGAAGGAAAAATGTTTTAAAATGGGTTATTTTGCAAGGGTTTTGGTTTTGGGTTCACTAGGGCTCTTTAGGGTTAGGGTGTTGAGTTTTCATAGGCTTGTATTTGATATACATTTATTAGGGAATGATAGGTTCGATCCAATTGGATTATATTAAGGATTTTAATCAAGATTTTATAGGTTGGTTTGAGTTTAAATGGGTTTAGACAAATGAGGGAAATTACGGCGTCAAAGTGACAATTTGCACAATTTAGGGATTCTGGATTCGTTTAGGTTTACTAGGCTTTGATTTCTTGCACATTAGCAAGTTAATGATCAGATATATGATTTTTAAGTCATTTAATGAGTTTAATAAAAATGGCCCCAGTTGGTTGGTTTTTGGGATTAGAATGGTTTAAAATGAGTAAACGGGTGTCTTTAAATGAACCCTAAAAATTTTTAAGGTACATTTAGGGTAATTAGTTTCTTGTGATATGTTTTACGTACAATAACGTGATCGTAATGATGACAGTAATGATGTAATAATAATGATTGAATAGGTACTTGCATATTATTCTAAATTTAGTTTTTACAACTTGTTTTGAGTTTTGTGTTTGGGTTTTACATTGGAATAAAAGCAAGAAAAAGTCTATGGATGAGTAAACAGCTCGCAGTTTATGGGTTTAGGGTTTTTGAAAATTAGGAGTTTTGTGTGCAAAAAGAATGTATGAAAGCTTTAGAATAGAATATTTAGGGTTTACCATCCTTGTAAAATGTTGTAGTAACTACTTTAAGTGGTGGTGAAGATAATTTAGGAATGGATAACGAAGAGTTAAAACGACTATTTTAGAGATCATGCTTATTGACTTGTTCATTGAGCTTTAGAGGACGTTTGTACTTTGACTTGTATGAGTTTATATTTTCTAATGGATGTTATATTACTTGACATATGCTTTTAGTAGCTTGTTTCATTCACTTTAGATGTTAATCCTTCTTCAAATATTAGGGTTTGAGGATAACGATATAATGGTTGTAAGAGCTCGTTTTGATATGATGTTGCAATGCGTACCTTATAGGATTAATGCACCTTGATAAATAATGAATTCTATGATATTTTACTCTGACAGGTGTTTGGTTGGGTAGGTCCTGGGTACCTTTTTTGAAGTGAGGATTGCCATTTGTAGGTGGACTGAGCCGTTAACATAAAGTGTTTGCAGGATTTATGATTATGTTGGATATTGGCAATAAGTAATGTAATGGAATAACGCAAAAATCTTCCCTGAAAAAGGTGAGTTCATATATACTTGATAGATTGTACATCATCTAACTTAATAGATGGATATTTACATTTATGAAAATTGTGGGTTTGTTTTAAGTCTCCACCCCTTAGTAAAGATATCTCGTACCAAGATTTAATTGTACTTGATAGTGATGAGTTGAAAATAGATGAGGATTATTTGGCCTTCGAATTTTCATCTTACGCTAGTTCCTCATGGTTAAATTTATGATCCTCTTGTAGTATGTTCCAGTATTGTTTCCTTTGATTATTAGGATATGACTTTGCTTGTATGATTGCTTGATTTTCACGGGTCATATCTTCTATGCAGTTCTTCTACAAAGTGAGCTAGTCGCTCGAGTTTGAGAAGTTCTTGTTATTTGGAATAAGAGAGATTGTTTCTGAATAAGCACTACTTGTGATTTGAAAATAGTAGAAAGTATTGTGGATATACTAAGCCTTTTCAGGATAGCTCTAGTTGTAGCGCTACTGGGCCAATTCGTTCAAGAATTTTAAATGGTTTCTATATCGTATCGTGGGTTTAAGACTTTTCTCGTTTCTTCCGAATCAAAACGTTTACCCGTTGCAAGGTGATACTTCAACATAACATGATTGCTCCAACTATGAAATTCTAAAGCGCTTCGTCTTACCATTGGCATATCACATTATCTTTGTCGAATCTCATCTTGCAGCTTGCAAGCGTCTTGGACGAATTTGTACGATCTTTTCAGTGGTTTCTTGAATTATTTTTGGTCCTGTGAGTTGAGAATCTCCAACTTCAGTACAAGCAGACATTGTGATCTAATACTTTCATCCATAAAGGAACTTCAAACTGTGCTGCTCTTGATACTGCTAATGATACTGTTGTTTTACGTACTGTGACAATTTCTAACCATTGGTTAATGTTTTTCTCCCATCTATTTTCAAATCTATGACACAAGCTCTGTCAGCATGTCTTCAAGTGTTTATATGGTCTTTCACTTTGTTCCACTCGGTTTTCAGGGTGATATCGTTGCTACTCAGCTCTAATGTTTACCTAAAGCATTTTGTAAGGTACTGCTCGAATCTGGAATTGTGAAATGTTGTCACGATCCGAGATGATAGAGATTGGCACGCCATGTCAAGAGACTATTTCTTTGATATATAACCTTCTGTAAGAGTTTCCTATAATATCAGTGCATACTCGATGGGAAGGAAATGCATCTGATTTGGTTAAGACGATCAACAATGACCACTATTTATGGCATTCATGTCAGTAGAAGTTTTTTGGGTAGTTTTGTGATGGAATAAATTTTTCCATTGTTATTCTTTTCCCATTTCCATTTAGAATTTCATTTGTGTGTACCATAAGTCGGATGGATTTTGACATTCTGTTTTAAACTTTTAGAAAAATGGTCAAACATCGGTGCTAACTTATTTGCATGATTGCCTTAATGTTAGGCCACCAATAGAGTTTCTTTAAATCGTGGTACAATCCTTATTAGGAACACGGGTGAATAGAATATTTTAATGATTTGATGAGACTCGTGCATGCATAAGTCTCTTTTACGCCAAAAAGTGGTATACAGCATGTGTTTTTGAAGTACAACGATAGTTCCTTAAGGAAGATATTTCTTCAAAAAGGATTTGTCATTCCCTGGTAGTGTTCTCATTTTTGTAAATTTTTTCTGCTTCAGAGACGGCCTGGCTATTTTGTGCTTTGCAGGCATTTGAGGATGGTAATTTTGGAGTGTTTTTGGATGTACGGTTAGATTAATGCTTCTGACTAAGAGGGCGGTTTGATTCGTTTCTTTCTTTGACTTTAAGGCATCTGTCTACAACATTTGCCTTTCTAGGATGAATAAACAAATTTCACAACTATTATCTACGCGAGTGTTCTAAACATCGGCGTTTGCCTCTTTATTCAATTCTTTTTGACAAAGAATAAGTTGAAGGCTCCTGTCAAGTTGATCAGTGAATAACTGTACTCTTTGTTAACGTATAGATTGTGTCTCCTTGATTTTAAGGAAGCGATTGATACTGCTCCTAATTCGATTGATTCGTAAAGTAGTATAGTTTTATTCATATGGTTGAGTTGTCAAGATTGCATAAGAAATGGACTTTTTCTCATTGCATTAGACTTAGATTCCATAACCCTTGAAGAGGATGCATCACAGTATTACATCATAAATTTTCGTTTCCTTATGGTAATGCTAGATTGGTGCTTCCGAGAGTATTTTGTTTAAGAAGGTTGAAAAGCTGCGGTCTTGTTCATTCGTTTAGACATAATTTTGTTCTTCTGGGGGTTAGATTTAGTCAAAGGCTTTGCCAATCTTGAAAACCTTTGATAACATCTTCGATTATTAGCAGGAGAGTCGTAAGAATTGACGTACTTCTGTGGGTGTCTTTGGTAGTGGAGATGTCCAATCTTAACAGCTTCAATCTGCGAGGGATCAACTGAAGTCCTGACTATCGATGAGATGACTAAGAAATGGTAAATTCGAATCCAGGAAATCACATTTAGAGAACTGGGCATACAATTTCTCTCTATTCATAGTATATTCCTACGGATAATTCTGAGATGATTGCATGTTCTTCTTCGTTACGTGAATAGATAAGAATATCATCGATTAAACACTATTATGAATTTATCCCCTTTTGGCTTTCATACACGATTTATGAGATCCATGAAGTACAGCAGCTGTGCGGTTGTTAATACCAAAATGGCTATGATTGAAACTTCATTTGTGTTCATTGTATCTCACTTACTGAAAGCAGTCTTTATGAATATCTTTTATGTCACCTTACCTATCAGTGATGATAACTGTATCTTAAGTCGATTTTTAATAAATGGTTTGAACCTTGAAGTTGATCGAATAGTCATCGGGCATGGGCAATGGGTAACGATTCTTTATAGTAAGTTTATATCAACTCTCGGTAATCGATACACATTCTAAAAGATGCCATCTTTCTTTTTAACAATAAAGACAAGTGTTCATCCACAACCGGCAATGCTACTGGTCGAATGAAACCTCGGTCGGTTTTGTTCTTGCAGTTGTTTAGATAACTCCTGCATTTCTTCAAGGAACTAATCTATAAGGTGTTCGATGCTACAGGTGCTACTCGGGGATTAAGTCGATTTGCGAATTCTACTTGCTGCTGAACGGGTAAGTCGATCCAGGTAGATCTTCAGGAAAGACATCTGGGAAATTCTTTGAACTACGAATATGATCTTTCGAGTCTCTTATAGTCTGCTTCTTTCCATAACTTGCGATCATAATAAAACTTGACCAACCTCTGGTATATTAATTTGGTTTTTCTACAGGATAGAGATATTCGTCGAAGTTTTACTTCAATCACCTCGAATGGGATTAGAGGTTCACCGTCGATATGTGTATGTGATCAACTTTTCGTCACAGAGAATTTTAGGCTTGATCGTTTGATAATCCAGTCCATACCAATGACTACGTCAAAACTACCACGTTTAATGTGAGTCATCGTGATCGATTTCGCAAAAGGTTATTATGAGCGTAAGTTAGAGTGCAGCTTTGAATAACAATGTGTTGTGTCCTGCCTTACTAAGTTTTCATAAGTCAGCATTTCGATATTATAAAAGGTATTATTTTAATAGGACGGAATATTGAGCATAGAGGGCCAAGCGATAAGGATATATAACTTATATCAGCTCAAGATCAAAATAAATATCTTACACGCCCCATAAAACGAGCTATGGTGTGGGCTTACAGTGGGTAAAGACCCAACCCAATACCATAAGTCATACGATTACTGTTCCAACTACGAGCTATGCTAAATATGAAATACATGGGGTGACCGGGTCTTTTTCTTAATCCTAACATTCATCATCGTCATCATTGTCACTTCTTTCACTGTCCATATCTGTATCAGCATTTGATGTTTTTTTGGTACTAATTCCCGTTGTTTTCCGAAAATGCTTGATATTTTAAATATTCCAATTGAATTGGCGGCATCACTATTCGCCTATGAGAATAAAGATAACATACTACCTCCGTCCCAAAATAAGTGTCCAGTTTGATTTTTCAGAGTCAAACTGGTTCAACTTTAACCTTAAATATATTTTTGTGTGTGTAATATAATACATGATGCAAAATATATGAATAGATTGAGTTTTAAGTGTATTTTTCATTGGTATAACTTTCATCGAGTATTATATAACAAAACAAAATAATATTTAAGGTCAAAGTTGAGCCGGTTTGACTCTGAAAAGTCAAACTGGACACTTATTTTAGGACGAAGGGAGTATCGAAGAGGGGTAATATACTAAAGAAAGCAATACCTAAACTAAGTTTTATTCGTGAAACAAATTAAAGCTCAAGGTGCTTCCCAGGGGCAGTATTGGTCTCAAGGCTTCATTTGGGCTTTGTCATGGGTCTTTTATGAGTGTATGGTCCTTAGCTAGTTGAGCCGGAGGTCCCATACATGATACGTCATTACTAACTAAAAGAAATGATAAGTCTTGTCCTTAAATAAGGTTAATGGCAAATCCTTTCCCCTTAACCTTAAAAAAATTAAACTAAATATAAAGGTTTTACACTTTTATTTCATTTTTTCGTCCCCTTTGGTGTAACTTAATTTGATTGGCTTGCTCTATTCCCATAGGCTGGGCATATGCATTCCACCAGGACAAGGCATCATCAGTTAAAGTACCAGTAGCAAAAGTTACTTTGTTTTCTTCGGCACATCTGCTACGAGAAAACACTGATTCGGTTCGTTCAAACCAGCGAATAAGACCTACTGCTCCTTCCGTACCATTAAGGTAGAAAGGTTGACAGCTGATAAACTCTTTGTAATTTCCCGTTTTCACTGCAGGAGTTCCAGTAAGATTGGTGTTCCTGTCGGGATTACTTGCCATTGTTGCAGCTTGAGCTTCTAGAGCCGTGGTGACACTGTCAGCAACTAGCTTTCTGATGGCGTCTTGAGTCATAGCCGGTGATTCTGATGTTGATGCTCTTTTTGGAGGCATTCTACCAACAAAAGATAACACGTAATAAGAATGATAGGAGTAATGCTCAAAATTTTTAAAGAGAAATACTCAGTTTTTAAACTTTAAGCATATTTAACAATAAATATATTGAAGCTTTGGATATAGGTTATGAGATAATGATCAATATAATGATGCGTATGATAGATGAATGATGGATGAAGGAATGATGAATAAATGATGATGGATGAATGATGAGATGCAATAAAGTAGGAAAAACAACAAGGTATGAAACGGGATTGCCTTTATATTAGAACAACTTGCTTTTTTACTATACATAGTCAAGATTTGACAAGTGTTTTTATTTATACCATACATCCCGTGGCTAGGTTAAAGCTAAAGACTGGAATTTAAACAAGAAACTAGATGATCACTGAATGCGGTTCTGGAGTTCAATGATAGACTTCATGAGTTTTTCTATGTCTTCTTGGTGACGAGTTTCCATATCATTGATGACTTCTGCCAATTCAGCAATTCTATAGCGAGCTAAGGAGATCTTATGGTTGGATCCTATTTGCTTTCTCAAGAGTTTAGTGATTTGAGTATGAGCTTGCTGAAGTTCTGCTGCTAAGGCGACAAAATCATGTTGGATGATTATTGTTCCTTTACCGAGACCTTCGATGCCATTTTCAATTTGTTCAAAACGTTCAGGAGGGATTTCATCTAGATAACATTGGATACCCTGAATTTGCTCTTCATGACGTTTTATAGCTGATTTCCGGGAAGTTTCACCAATCTCAAGAGCTTGAGGTTAGGATGGGGTAGATGGAGATAACTGCATTGGTGAAAGAAGTCCTTCTGGGAGAAAGAATTCTTAAGTTTTAGGGGGTATGATAATTGGAGATGGGATTGGTGACATTTCAGTATAGAAAACTTGTAAGGCTTTCATGTAAGGATCATCGGGAAATAATGAAAAGGTCGGTGAAGTTAGCGGGACAATTCCAAATAAATTTGAAGCACTAGAGTAAGTTTTCCCTGGAGAGGTCGGGATATAATCCGGTGAAGCCGGGGGAACATAATTTGGGAAATTGGAAGAAAAGGCATCCTTCAAATTAGCAGTAGGATAGTCGAGGGAAGACAACGTTCTGCTTAACAACCCAGCAGTAAATAACATAAGTTATTTTATTTAGTAATATAATAGTTATGTAACTTTACATACCATTCCGGGAGATATAGCGGCACGAAGGACTTTCTTGGATGGAAAAATAAAAATAGTTATAGTTAAGGTTTCAACCTTGTTCTCTATAATGTAGGCTCTGATACCAAATCTGTAACACCCCCATTTTTACATATAGCAGCAGAAGCTAATCTGGGGTATTACTTCAAGGGTACAACAGTCATAATCATAGAAAACGATTCTAAAAGATTCGTTTTTGAAAGTAAGTTATCATTCATTATTTCTTCAGAGTTTTTACAAATGAGAGGTTCCCAAAATCTATACAATAGAGTTTGAATGATAACGGTTTTTCCAACGTCATGTCCTCGCCACTCCGTGCCATTAGTTACCTGAGATAAAACATGCTAAAAAGTCAACACAAAGGTTGAATGAAATCCATAGGTTTAAGTAATATAATTTGAATGTAAATGCGATATTCGGGTTACTTTGATATACACCCGGTATTGAAAACATAATTTATTATTGCCATTAGCTCATGAATCCGATACCTTAGGTTATAAGGATAACATTGCCCCTGCGGGCACCTTTGCCAAAATACCCGCGTGATTTCTAATGATATGCAATTGGTTATCGTTACTGGATACACCAACGGGGAGTCCAGCCCAAATAGATCTATTCACATGATTCACGCTTACTACGGAGAGTTATTAACGGTTCATGATTATGGGGACTTAAAGGCAAAGCAGTTACTTAGGCAATAGTAAATTGAAATAGCATACATAAATAATTGCATTCATGTTTATAGCATGTATCCCCCTCACGGGTTTATAAAACATTTGAAATATTGAAATGCGAGGCTATGAACTCACCTGAACAGTTATAGGGAAATTGATAGCTAATGTATAGGGAATGAAAGTAACGGCTTCAACACGGCAATCACAGACAACCTGGGTTAATATATGGCAAGTCTTAGTTTGATTTTATATATAAGTTTTTGGATATCGATGTTGGTTTTGATATAAAAATTATCATAACACCATTCGGGCCATCATAGTTTAGAAGTCATTCACTAAATGTTTGTGGAGCTAGGGCACTTTAAATTGTAAACCCAACAACTCAGACAGAACGTAATACCAAGATGAAACTTCTTAATATGAAGCTCCCTAGTATTGTGGCATGATATGGATCTGGGACATGATTTTTAAAAGCTCATCAATGATGAATGATATAAGGATTAGAACATAAGCAGTTTTAAGCATTTTATTCAATATATGGAAATGTTAAGCACAAGGAGCGTTAATTAAAGTTATGTTATATAATGTTTTGGATATGATTTTACACTTTTTCAAAATGTTACATTTTAGACCCTAGGGTTTGGAAAATTGCAAGTAGACCCCTAGGGTTTGCATTTTTATGACTTTGGTCCTTTAACTTTTATTGATATACAAAATAAACCTTAGACTTTGAAAAGTGACATAATAGACCCCTATAGTTATAACTTTGATAAAATGACACTTTTAGTCCTTTTAGTTATAAGTTTCTGAAAATTATGATATATACCCCTTGCATGGATTATAATTACAAAATATGTCCAAATTGCCATGCAAGCTTATTTTAACATTTCAATAGACATTTATAAGTTATAATAAACTAAAATATGAAGATTTAACACAACATAAGTTTAATTTAACGATTTGTTAAGCTAAAAGGTAAAACGGGTCAAATTAGGGTTTTAAAATGAAAACGCGCGGGTTTTAAGATTAAATTCTTTCTTGACTTATCAAAACACTTATTTTAACATTATAATAGCTTATTAGGATTGATTATATCAAAAGTTTACAAGTTTAACCCATAGTTTAAGTAAAAACATGAAATTAGAGTTTCAGGTGTACGGTTTTGGATCAAAAAGGCATAACACTTAGGTTTTTAAGTTCAAAGCTTTATATTATGATTTTATCAAGATCATATGAACATTATAATGTTACATGAGAAGATTATAAGTTTAGAGAACCTGGTTTGGGCTTATAGCTTGGAAACAGGTCAGAATCAGGACTTTCGGCTTCGTACACCTAGAATAACTACTCTCGGGCTTCGTTTCTTGGTTTCTTTTACTTCCTTTCTGAACTTAAGCCTTCTTAGAATCACTTAGGATCTATTAGATCAAAGGATTTCTTCTATTTAAGGGTTATAGAGGAGGAAGTGGGGGATGAAGAAAAATGAAGACATAAGAGTCCAATTTATACCCATTTGAAGTAGCAAGGAGTAAGCAAAGCTTATGATATGGTTTTGACACATACAGGGTCTAGTTAGGGATGTGGAGAAGCTAGTATATGAGTTGTATAAGCTAGGAAGTAGCTTTGGTAAGGTGTTGCTCTCTTTCTTTATCGTGGCTAAGCACTAGAAGGAACAAGGAGTTTTTGTGATTTTTAAACAATATAAGTGAAAGATATTTGAAGAGCGGTGCTTGTAAACTGCTTAGGAATGAAGTAGCTTAGTCATGGAGGTGCTTGATTGCAAGAAAAATAGTTAAAATGGGTTATTTTGCAAGGGTTTTGGGTTTAGGTTCACTAGGGCTCATTTAGGGATCGGGTTGAGTTTTCTAGCTTGTAATTTGTATACATTTGATTATGAATGATAGGTTACTGATTCTAGGACTTATATTAAGGATTATAATCAAGATTTGATAGGTGGTTTGAGTTAAAATGGGTAGAAAATGAGAAAACAAGTCAACCTAGGACTTATATTAAGGATTATAATCAAGATTTTATAGGTGGTTTGAGTAAAAATGGGTAGAAAATGAGAAAACGGGTCAAAGTCACAATTAGGGCACAATTAGGGTTTTCTGGATTCGTTAAGGTTTTCTAGGCTTTGATTTCTTGCACATTGCCAAGTTAATGATAGATAATGATTTGTAAACTAATTTTATGAGTTTACAATGGCCCTTGGTTGGTTATTTAGGATTAGAATGGTTTAAAATGAGTAAACGGGTTAAATGAACCAATTAGGTACATTTAGGGTTTCTAGGATATGTTTTTCGTACAAGTGATGTAAAATTATGAAGTAATGATGAAATAATGATTGAATAGGATTGATATGATTGTAAAATAAGTTTTTACAACTTATTTGAGTGTTGGTTTGGGTTTACAATGGATAAAATCCAAGAAATAGGTCATGGTTTAGAAACTAGCTCGGTTTTAGGGTTTAGGGTTTTGAAATTAGGTTTTGAGTACAAAAAGATGTATGAAAGCTTATGAATAGAATATTTAGGGTTTACACCTTGTAAAATGAGTGTAGTAACTTGCTTAAGTGGTGGTGAAGAAATTAGAATGAAAACGGAGGTAAAACAGCTATTTTAGAGATCATGCTTAATGACTTGTTTATTGAGCTTTTAGAGACTAGTACTTTGACTTGAAGAGTTTATATATTTCAAATGAGATGTTATATTACTTGTAAATATGCTTTAGTAGCTTGTGCATTCACTTTAGATGTTAATCTTCCACAAAATTAGGGTTTAGAGATACCTGATAATGGTTTAAAGCTCGTTTTGATATGATGTTGCAAATGGTACCTTATAGGAATAATGTACCTTGTAATAATGATATTATGATATTGACTTGACATGTTATGATGTTTGCTTAACATATATGAAGATAGGATTGCCATATGTAGGTTGCCTGAGTCCGTTAACTGAAGTTATTCAGGATATATTGCATATTGAGATATTGGTAAAGTAATGTAATGTAATAAAGCGAAAAATTTCCCTAAAAAAGGCGAGTTCATATTTAACTGATAGATTGTACATCATCTAACTTAATAGATGGATATTTACATTTATGAAAATTGTGGGTTGTTATACAACATAAAGTTGGTGAGTCTATAGGTTTGGTTTAAGCAGAAATATTTAATGTTTATGAACCACAAGATTTTATCCACATATGACAATATAACAGATACAAAGTCATATAACTTGCATTACTATTGTCTAAGCTCATGACACCAAAGCGTTAACATATACCAATAATGAATGAATGCCCTTGCACGTGTCTAACCCAGGACACCCTTAATATGACTCAAATGAAACTGTATTCGCTTGACTAATGTCAGTCCAAGACGAACAGTGACGTCAATCCCGATAGATCTATCCATAACATTCGCGCTTACAAGTAATTAACGGTTCATGATAAATTAGGCAAATAGCAACTTAGGTTAAATCGGGACTTAGACCAATCATAAATGAGTAATTATACTTGTGTTCACATGTTTAAAATAAGCAATGATCTCACCCCGAAAACAGTAGAGTAGGGGCTATAGAAACTCACCTTGTCAGTTAATCGTCCGAAGTTGATAATGGATCAATGCACGTCAAATAGTAACTTGGTCAAATACCTAAGTAATTATGACAAATCTGAGTTTATATTCTAAAACTCAATGTATGAAATGAATTATTCAAATGGGTCATAAAAGGCATTGTCGTTTATGAGATAACATTTTATGTTTTCAAAAGTTTATAAAATTATATGTTGTAACTTATATTTACCTATCTTTGGGATCTTATCTATACTATAGTCATTAAATAAATTTGTAATCTTGCCAGATTTTATATTTTTTAGTTCATTTTCTTTGTTTAATTAATTTATCAAAATGATCTATTTATGTCTAATATCCTAAAACATTTCAAAATAACAAGTTTTAGTTTCTCTATTTTCTACATTTAGTAAATTACACAATTAACCCCTTTAGTTTTCATATTATCACATGTAATCCCTTAATTTCCTAAAATAGTATTTATCGAATGTTTAACTCTATATATTTAAATTTTCTACACCCTTAATCCCATTACTTTTACGTTTTAAACCCGGTCAAGCTTTTAAATATCTTTAGTGTCAAAGAGTTTATATAAAACCCGTGTTAAATTCGTTTACACATTTATAATTTAAATTCGTCGTTATTATTCTTAGTTTATCGAAAATCTTTGTTTATAACTTTTCTTCCTTTTCGTAATAGTATTGTTTCGTTGCTAGTGTATCGACTCGTTGGGTCTCGGCATGGAACGACCCAAAGGACTCGAAAGAGAAAACCTTGCATGTTTTAATACATCTTTTGTCAAAGTGAAAATGCATGCAAGTTTTAGAAATTATCCCATGCATTATTTATATATAATACAAAAAACACATGGCCTACTCCTTGTTTCTTTTTCCTGTTTTTTGTCGAGCCCAACAGTGGGTTTGGTACCACTGTTGTGGTTTCTTCTTCCACACAAGTAACTCACAACTAGTTCTTCCATTTAAACCGCATGATCCCAACTCAAATGCTTAGCCACGAGGTCGATAATTATTTGAGGCACAAGGCCGTTGCTATGTCCTTTGCAGCCCAACAGTTGCGACAAGGCAGCAGCATGTTATGGCTTGTAGGAATGCATTAGGGTGCGTCTCGTGTAGCAACTAGTTTTCAAGCATTACGGAGTCTTGGTACGAACCAACGAGCACACTTTGCTCGGGTTCTTTAGGGCTATGACGTTCTAACAGTGAGCCAATGGCTCGCTGTGGCTCGTCATATGTCAACTAGTTAAGCCCAAGGTGACGTACCAAGGTCACCACGTAAGGTTCCTATGCAATTTTTCGTATAACCCTTGTATCCATACGTCCCATTGTGAGACAACGTTTATAATCACATATATGTTTAGAGTTTTTATAAATTCTCTTGGTTCGTTATTCGTTCTTACGAACGGTGTGGTTTACACTAGTTGTTTCTACACATCAATATTTCATGTATTATACGTTGAGAGGCTTGGAATGTACACGAATATAAGGACCATGCATGGGTCATGTACTTGCCATGCATAGCTGAGATTCATTAGACTACTAGGTAAATGACACAATGATGATAAACGTTAAGTTACGAGGGCGCCTTACCGAGGTCCAAGCTTGCTAGACGATGAGGAAGGTGATGGTATTAAGAGCTTGAACCACCCTTGGTTACTATCGCTTTTAAACTTGGCGTCTCTAGGCTCTTGAACCTAATGAAAAACCCTAACTCCAACCGTATTGTTTACTTCTTGTTTTCAAAATTTAGTTATGCTAGAAGTGTACATGCATGGTTCTTATTTATACACAAAATACTAGCTTGGTTACTGGAACTTTCAAATGCATGTGAAGTGATATTACACACACTATTGGACAATAGTGATAGTTTCTAACACTATTGGTTATCATTGGTACTTCCTAATACTATTGGGAATACCTACTATTCTTGACTTTTAAATCTTGAATCAGATATTGAAACGTAACTTGGCATGTGGAGTTTGAAAAAGGAAAGAATAGGTAGGGTAGTCATGTATGAAATATACATGATGGTGTTTTAGTTTACATATTTTGAATTTTGTCACAGGTTGCCATATCTTTTAATTTACATATCAAATTTTTGAGATGGACAGTGTACCAAGATGGAGTCTTTATGAAGAAGAACTTTGGATATTGACATGGGCACGGGTATTTGTTTGAGTATAGGCGGTTTCATAAAAATAATATAAGTAGATGACTTCGTTTCATCAAATGTGAAATAAATATGGTTTTATCGCTACAAGTTCTAAAATATCTTTTTAGACGCAAAAGCAATAATACTGATATCCGCGTGCTATTTAGACTTTCTATAACACGAAGTAATGCATGTTGTTCATTGAATAACTTTCTTTTGAGATTAACGGTAAATTTTGCAAATTTTGCGGTACATAATTTTAATTAAGGAAAAGAAGAAATCTGAATTTTACGGAGTGTCACATAATATCAAGTCATGCTCGTATTTTTGTTTTCGTTTTCACCCCCATTATTTGGGGAAGAAAAAAGATCCATAATTTGAGATTCGTATTCAAATAATTTATTAAAGTCATGTACATGTACTATAATCAAAGTCATGTTAATATTTGAATTTATTTGTTTAGTGCATATATTTTATATATTTTTCTTTAAGAATGAATTGGTATTTCTGTTTTTGTCATGGCGTGGTTGTAATTTGTTGTTAGTCTTTTATATAATTTTACTCAACTATCATGTTTGTTTAGGTTTTTTTATGTGCGTAATTTTTTAATTTTTTTTAGCGGAGGTGGCCAATTTTTTTAGTGGACGTGATTACTATTGATGGTGTTTTAACTTTTATTGATTTGTAATAATTGACAATTATTGTTATGTAATTTGTTGTACTTATTTAAGGATGTAAGATTACTTATGGCGTTTATTTAATTCGTTTATTGAAAAATTACTTTAATTCGTTGTTGACAATGGCGGCATGCATCTGTATTTGGTTATAATTGCTAGTGAGTATGCATGTGTGTTTTGTTAGATTATGCATATATATGTAACACTATTTTTTATGATTGAATTCTTTTGCATCATTTGATATAGAAAAAAATTGTGCATACGTATTTTGTTAGTTGTTATAATTAAATAATTTGTTTATTAATTGTTTTTTGGTTACAGATACGAATAAGTATGATGAGTAATATGAAGAGTGCACATGTGTTTTGTATATACTTTGTAGCGATGTAAAACCTAAAAATCTCAACAAGTGTAAAATTACCAAAATACCCCTAATGCAAGAAAATTACATAAAAGCATGCATAAATTTCATTTTAATTCTATAAATTATAAAAATAAAACATATGACAAATATGAAATTTATGTAAGATAAAAATACCTTATATTATACAAGAAAAATAAGTAATATTTATGTATATATATTTATGCCGAATTTATTATATTTATTTATTTAGATATTACAAATTAAATCAATTAAAATTAAGATAATTACAAAATAAATATTGGCAAGATTAAAATTCTGAATTAGTCATTTGAAAACCCCAAAACTCGGCCAAAATACCCTATTATATTTATTTATGCCTTTTATTTTGTTAAATCCTAAAACAAATTACACCGAAACCCTAAAAGGATAAAAGAGGTGGCACAAAGATTTTTCAAGGGAAAGGACCATTTTTCTAAGGTCTTTTGGAGATCAAGTAAGGTGGGGAAAATAGTGGGAAGATCTTGGATTGCTTGGTTCGATTGTGGTATTTGTTTTGGGTTCGAAAAACACAACCGGGTGCTATAAATTCATTAAATCATCAAGGATCATCAAGGGTATTTTTTTATCTCATTTTTCATCATTCTAATTCATAATATACATAGGAAAAATATCCATGCATGTTATATTGATTGTATTAATTAAAACAAATTAGAAACCCTAATTTTGGAATAATTATGAAATCGGCTCAAAAATGCTTGTACACTTGATTTTATATTTTTGTAAGGTTTTATATATCATATTTAACTCAGATAAATTGTTGGAAAAATTTAGGGGAGGTTCGAATAATTATTTGGGATTTATCTTTGTTTGCCGAATTCCGAATAAAGGGAAAAAGGAAAGAAAAGTGTTAAAATGAATTAGGGTTAGGGTTTTGATAATTTTTCCATGTTCAATTAATGCTAATTATTGGGTAATAATTATGTTTGTGATTGGAAAAAATTAAATTAGGGTTTTGTTGATTTAATTACTTAGCCGATTTGGATTTTAATATATGAGGGGGTGATTTGTAATTTATGAAACTATGAGGTCTATTTTAAACATGTTATTATACTTATTATATTCTGTATAAAATAAGTTGGGGGTATAAAATGTCATATTGATATTATTTTGGATTTAAAATGGTTAATTACATATAATAAGTAATTAGAAATTAATTAATTAAATTAGAGGGACTGAAATTGTAAATTCTGAAAAGTGGAAGGTTTGGTTAGTATTTAACGTATAAAGTATGAATTTGTCATATTTGAATCTATAAGGACTTGTTTTGTAATTATGGGTAATTAAAGATATTGTTTAATTAGTTAATAAACAAAAAGGGCTAAATATGTAAATTGTGTAAATTAAGGGTTTGACTTGTAAATACAGAAAATGGAAGGTATAATCTGAATAAAATGTGAAACTTTGATATTTACACTTTAAACCTTGATAATTGTTGATTTTGTCTCTATTAACTCACCTAAATGTTGGAAAGTTGTCATATTTAGACCCTAAAATTGTAAGGTTGACATGTTAAGTCCCTAGGACTATTCAGATATTACTTATAGAGAATCTCAAATGGATGAATATTCGACTAATCTTGGAAAGTTACTAAAGGTGGAAAGTTACTAATAAATGGATAGTTACTAAAATGGAAGTTTACTAATGTGTGTTTGGAAAGTTACTAAAAATGGAAAGTTACTAAAAATGGAAAGTATAACTTAAATGAATGGTTTGTAATTCGAATTCATCATTTCTTTAGGTTCGGTCAAGAGGGAGTGATTTTGATTTCCTATGGTGTTTTCTTTGATTATTGCTTTGCTTCGGAATAAGGTACAAATATTCTGACCTTATCGTTAAGGTTTCCATTGACATATTCCTCTCTATCTTTGATTACTTATGTGAATTGCTACATTTTCTCTGAGCCTTTTATCTTGGTTCTCTTATATGACCTGTTATTATGTTCTATTATGAACCCTGCTATGCTACCTTTGATATCTGAACCTTTGGCATTGAACCTTTGCTATGATCCCTTTGAAATGAACTTTGATATGACCTTGCTTTGAACCCTTCAGTTTGAGACCCGAGCCATTATTTGTTTCCTAGCCATGAAGGTAACATGGCCGTGTCATTGATGCACCTTTGGCATGACTCATGTGTGGGTGAGTGATTTCTCACACCGTCCCCCATTTGATATTATATGCGCATTATGAAGATTATTATTTGTTTAAGGGGCGTATGGATGCATCCTAGATTTGTTTTGTATTCGATGGATTATGACATTATGATATATGTATATTTGGTGACTGATGTTTGGGTGCATTCCACGTCTTTCACAATTTTGGAGCTCGCGACTCCATGGTTACTATGATATGATTTGTTTGGGCTTGGTAATTGGACTTGATTTGATTTTCTGATTCATCTTACCTTACACTATGAATTGACTTCTGATTTGTCTTACCTTATATTTGTATTCCTTTGATCATGTCTTGTGATATCCTTTGCACCTTATATCGTATCCTTTGATTTTCCGTTATCTTTTGCGTTCGATTATATATATCTGTTCACTGGGCTTTGTAAGCTCAGCCGCACTTTCTTTTCCTGCGGCAGGTATCTAAGCTAGGAGCTGGGGTTGCTTTCGGGATATGAGTGCTGAGTGTGGACTTACCCTAGAGATCTTAGTTTTGATATATGATTTGTTACTTTTCGAGACCTTCGTTATTTCGGTTATTTCGTTTGGATATGTCTGTCTATATGTCTGTCTTCTTAAGAACTTTGTACATTAAGTCATGTTGACTTATTTTTCCTTGGTTTTTTATTTGATGACTTCCGCTGTTTATGCTTGTGTTATGATTATGTATGGCCTTTGATGTCACACCTTTATTTGTAATACTTCTACCCTTTTGGGTCGGGCGTTACATTTTATGGTATCAGAGCTGCAAGGTTAATCATGACGCGGTTCTTATGACCTTAGAGCTTAGGCTTAGACCTGTGAGGGATTGGGGTTGACATTAGGTTCCTTCTGCGTAACTCTCTTTCGTAACCTATCTTGTTTTTCGTTTTGCTATTCCGTCTTTCTTCAGATAGTTCAGATGGTGACTACCAGTGTAGAAATAGAACTGAGATCTTTTTTGGATGACAGATGTTCCTAACTTCAGAGGCCATGATTTCCTGCTGCTGTGGCCAATGCTCTCCCTAGCCGTTACGGCTGCTTGTGAATCATATCACCAATGACATCAGAATGGTGCTGGACTTAGGTGGTGGTGGTGGTGATGCTAACCCAGGGATTCCTGTTTGGATCGAAAGGTTTACTAAGTTATGTAGCTTGCGTTTCGCGTCTGCCTATCACTCCTGCCGAGGCAGAAGACTAGATTACGCTTATGGAAGATGTTATTTCAAGTTTTGGGGTTGTCCCGCAACTTCAAGGACTCGTCTTGCTGCGTTTTATAAACTAGGGGGGTGATGCATAAGTGGTGGCAAGTCATTTGCGTACTGCAGGTTGGGAGGCGATGCTTTTGGCGATACTTGTACTTGGGTTGCTTTTCGTGAGATCTTTTAAAATAGGTATTTTCCGGGCATCTGAACAACAACGTTATGAGCGTGAGTATGGGTCGATATGTCAGCTGGATCGAGAGAATTCTGGGGAGTATATGGAGAGGTTTACTAGATTGGCTAGTTTGTAGGAGCTATGCTGGAGATATTGCCCAGAGGCAAGCTAGAATTTCAAGTGGGGGCTAAAGAGTGGGTTTTTGGACCGGATTCGTTAACGTAGGATTATTACGAATGTTGCGCAGGTTACGGCTGCCGCCTGTTAACATCGAGTCATTGCCATGAGAGTGGAAATTCGAATATGAGAGGATTGGGATGGTAATAGGATTAAGAACAGGGGACAGGGCCAATAGGAGAACAAGGGTCGTTATGACAGGGTCAGCAATGAGTATAGGGGTCTGTCAGGAACCAGAGTGTTTGAGCATCGGGTCGTAGGATCGGCGGTTATGGATTCGAAACGACAGGTTTTCCGGGTCAGGATCAAAGGTTTGCTGGCAGAGATGGGAACTGACCTCCAGGGGTCAGGGTAATACACCAGCGTCAGTAACAGGGAGTCAATCATACTCAGGATTATTTAAACAAGGGTCATGTTCGGTTCTTGCAGGTCAGAGGAGGTCTTACTGAGTCTTTTCCTCCTTCACATCTCTTGTACTCGTGTGGAAAGGCCTCATCCGGTGTGGTTTGTTATCAGGTAATCGGGGGGAGTTTTACTTGCGGGTCTATCAACTTAAGGTGAAGATTGTCCCAAGGAAGCAGAAGCAGTGTATGCCTGCGGATTTGCTAGACTACCTCCTATACAAGGACGGATTTATGCTATGACTCGTGATCAGTGGCGGCCAAGATTTCATTGGTACTATTACGGTACTCTGACATTGATGATCGTACGGTCTTCGTTTTATTTGATACTGGGGCTACTCATTATATTTTTATTCTATCCACTTTTGCTAAGAAAACTTATATGATCTACACCATTAATTGGATTAAGCTTTTTAAAACTGCTTTTAAAGGTTGTTTTAGTGTTGCTTTGTTGTGTCAAAAAGAGTAGTTCAAGTCTCTTTTATGTCTCCTTAGTTTTGCTTAAATTCTGTCAACTTTTACAAGTCAATCTTTTACTTTCAAAAGCCCCTCTTTCAATTCCATTTATCAAATATTAAATATTGTTTTTAGCTCTTGATCTTTTGTGCACAAGCTCAAATGGAGCTAGTCTCCATCTGTTTTAAGCTAGTTTTCAGTTTGTAGCTTATTAGGTTGCTTATTCCTTGGCCTGCATTTTGCCATTTGTTACTTGAAAGAAAACCAAAAAGGTGCCCTGGTGCTAGCACCCGTTTTTCTCACCCTTTTTCTAGCTTATTTGTAGTAAAACCTTAGTTTTTTTGTTGCTTTTCTAGGAAGCCTGTAAGCTACTCTTTAAGCTCCTATAAGCCAGAAAGCCAAAAACCCCTATAGGTAGCTTATTTTTAAGCTAGAAAAGGGTCTTTGGGGCTTTTCACCTAACAGTACTAACTCCAAGTTAGTACCGCTGAAGCATTTTTGCTTATTGAAGCTTATTAGCTTTTTTTTGCTTATTTAGGATTAGCTTAGCTTTTTAGAGTAGATTAAGCCTATTTTAGCTTATTATCTTTAGTTTAGAGCTTATTTAAGCTTATTTGCCTTTTTAGAGTAAATTTTAAGTGTTTAGTAGTTTTTTTAGCTTATTTGCCATTCCAGCTTGTTTTAGTTGCTAATTTTTGTTCTTAAGTGCTTATTAGATATTGATTATTTGTCTATCTTAGCTTATACTAAGTTTTCATTTCCTTATTTGCCTAAAACTGCCAAACAGTTAAGCACTTTTTAGCTTTAGTATAAAATTAGCAAACGGCCTCTTTCTTTTGCTTATTTTCGTGCTTATTTGTAAGTTACAATTTTTTTTCCTTTTTTAAAGTTGCTTATCTTTAGCTTTTTCAAAAAGTTGTAAAAAAAATGAGAAATAAAAGTATTGGGATTAGGGGTGGATGATAAGTGTAAAATACACATATCTATTTATACCTAAAATAACCCAAATAAACCCAAAACAGACCAAAAATGGCAAAAATATGCTTGTATTTGTGTTTTGTGTGTGCAGGTATGGATAAGTCAAAAATCACAAGAAAACAGTTAAAAACAAGCAAGCCCGAACACGAGAATCAGAAGAGTACAAAGCCGAAGCCAAAGCCCAAGTCCTTTAGCAATCCACAAGGGCCAATCTTGCTATTTCTAAAAGTTATTTATAACTTAAAAAGAGGAAAAGGAAGAGAGGGACCAAATGTGTAAACTTCTCAAACTACAACAGTTTTAACTGTCAAAAAAAGGAGCGGGAACCCTTTTACTATTCACCCGTCTTCCCCAATTTCACTCCTATGGTAAATCAAGGGGCAAATGAAAATTAAAGGGTACGGAAGACAATTCAAGGTCTCTCTTACAAGATGGCAGGGATAATTTAGTCTAATCAAGGGGATACTTATCCTAGCTCAAGCTCAATGCCACGTTAGCCATGGTGAAAGCACAAATTTATGTGGGTTTTGTGCTAAACTCACTCACAAAACTAACACAAACGTCACATCAAAGAATGCCAGCCTGGCAATCCTCAGGTGTCCACAAAATGATCCAACGTCCCACAATATAGATCAAATGATTGAAGAAATGATTGGCCAGGATTAAAAGTTTGGTGAGCAAGGCTAGAGGTCCTAGAAGCTTCAGCTGGGCACTATAAAAAGGCCTCACTTCTCACACACACACCATCTAGTTTTTTAGTCTTTTTCTTTATCTAATTTTTAGTAATTTAGTCTAGCTTAAATTCGTGTTTTATGTAATTTTCCTTTTTCAAGTAATGTAATCAGCTTCTTTAGTTAAATGAAAACTCTGTCTCCAATATGTCATTAAGTCTTCTTTTTTTTCAACCTTTAAGCTCTCTTAATAAGTCATATTGTCTCAATAAGCTCATATTAAGCTCTTTCAGTCTATAAGCTGAAATAGAGCTGTTTGAATTCAGAATTAATCTTATCTAAACCTTAAATCAGTTAAATCTATTATGGATCTTATTGTATTGAGCTTTTTGGATGGGGATCTACTTGGAAGAGGTCCCAAGGACTTATACTTAGCTTTATTCATAAGCTAGCGGCTGTAGCTGCCTTTTTGGTTCTTTTGTTTGCTAAAAGGATCAAGTAAGTTTCTTTTCAATCTTCTCTAAGATTCCAGTTTTAAATTGCTTAGTTTTAGTTTTATATTTGCTTATTTGCTTATTATCTTCGCTTATACAGAGTTTCAATGTCCTTTTCTAACTATGCTTATTAGTTACTGTGTCTTTATTGTTTTGCTTACAATAGTTATAGATCTTATTGTTGTTTAGATTTGTCATAACAACTCTTAAAACCCACAAACATCTTAGTTTTAAATAGTTTAGATCTGTTCAGATTAGCTTATTCAGTTGTTTAATCATGATTATTAAGTTTGTTCTAAGCTAGTTTTTGTCTGGTATTTAGCACTTGTTCATTAGATTTCTCTTAAAAAGCTTTTCTCAATTCTGTCATAATGGTTAAGTAGTGTTTGGTTTAGTGCAATCTTGAATTTACACTAGCAGTACTAACTCAATTGTGCTTGCTGAACCTTTGCCCTACCGGCTACTACCCTCCAAGGGGTTAGTATGCTTTCATAAGTTAGTACTGTTAGCTTTAATTTCAGTAGGATTAAGTTTAGCTTTAGCTTATTAAGAATTTAGTTTTAGTTGTCATTTTCTAGCTTATTTAATTGCTTATTTTTTTTTTCTCAAAGGTTAAGTTACACTCTCTGTACTTACTCTTAATAGTACTGCTGAACTTTTACACTACCAGTACTAACATCATGTTCCGTTAACTGCTGTGTTTCTCGGCCCATCATTTAGATAAGTAATTTTAGGATTAGGTTTTATAAAACTTTGTGAACGTTAGGATTTTATATAGTTAATATGGTTTAAGTCTTTAATTTCATTTTCTAGCCTATTTTCTTAGCTTATTTTTGCTGTCAAAAAGTTTTAAAAAGCCTAAAAAACAGCTACTTAGAAACTTTTAGGCATTTCCCACTTTCGTTAATTTAGCTTATGGATTAGATTTTCTAGTATTAATTAGATAGATCTATAAGTAGTTTTATAAATCTTTAAAGTTTTAGAGTCTTAGTAAGCATTCTTAGGTTTATAGCTTTGTTTGGATTTTGAGTTCACTTGTTATTTCCTGAGTTATGCTTAGTTTTGATCAATTTTAGTAGATTAACAAAGTAGTGTAAGCTTTAATTTTTTTCATTTCTAGATTATATCACAAATAAGCTCTTTTAGAACTTTTTCCCTTTTCATTTTTTATCTAGTATTAAGTTTTTTATAGCTAAATTTCTAAAACCAAGGGTTAAGCCCTACTTTCTGAGGTCAGCTGCTTAATAAGCTCTTATTGAGCTTATTAGTGGTTTTTAGATATAAGTCTTTTCATTAAAGTTTCTCTCTTTAAGCTGTTCTACAACTTTGCTTCTTTGAGTTTTTCAATTTAAGCACTTTTCAAATTTCACCTTAATTCGGGCCTTAGCTTGTTATCGGGGTAGATTCTCAGGGTAGAAAGTGTAACTTTTCGATCTTAGTTATTTTTCAGTTAGTCCCTCCATTAGTCCATTAGTTAAGTTTTAAATTAGTTTATTAAGTTTTAATTAATAATTAGGGTTAAGTTTTAATTAGTTCAATTAAACTTTTATAAAAAGAATAAAAATTAGGGCTTTTATTTTTAATAGTTTCGGAAAATTTTCTTTACCTAGTGAAATTTAGTTACAATTTTTTAGGGATTTAAAATTTGTCTTACTTGATAATTGTATTATTTGTTGCTACTTAAATTTTCATAGTAACGCTTCTCCAAAATTCTCTTTGTTCATTCAAATCAGGATACCGAACATTAAAAGTGGTTACAATTTCACTAATTCATTGGGGGGAGGAAACGACCCGGATGATCACTACTTACCGGTTAAACATTACGTATATTATCAATATTATATTTATTTTGTACGTTCTTAACTTCTTACCTAGGTTAAAGGTTGAAATAGTTGGAATTTACCTAAGTCGTATTATTATTATTATTTTATAGGTACGTAATGACTGCAATCAGCTGTTTAGCTAGAGGTTGTTCTTGGAAAATTACAAGGCCATGGCCATATCTGCAGTGGGGATCCAAGACAATGGTGGATTCTCATCAATCTACTTGGTTTTTACTCTTAATGATCCAAAGGGCAGGTCCATAGTCCGTAAGACTTAGGTCTCCCCTGTATTCTAATGTTGTTGTAGTTATAAGTTTAATTTGTAGGAACTCCTCCTTAAGACTACGATTTCGAAATTTGGTCCTTAGTGGTTGTTCAAGAAGCATGACAGGTAATAAGGAGAAATTGTATGACTTTAAGTATCTTAAAGGCCAACCAAAACTAGGTCTATGGTACCCAAGAGATTCTCCTTTTGTGTTGGAAGCATATAGTGTCGTGACTCTGTGTTTCATGGTGATAGAAAATCTCAAATGGTGGCTTGGTTAGTTCCTGGGTCGAAGGTTGATCTCATGCAGTGGTAAAACGCAAACCATTGTGGCGTACTACTTCATGAGCAAATGTAGCAGCTAGGATGCTAACTGTTGTGTCAGATCCATTGGACTTCAAATCAAAATGCTTGATTATGGGTTCAATTTAGGATTTTTATATTGTAATCAGAGTACATCTGCATTGTTAAAACCCGTTTTTTCACCAAAAGAACAAAGCACTTAGAAAAAAAGGCACATTTTATTAGAGATGCAAATGAGAAACAAACTTATTCGGTGCTTAGCATTCACCTAGATGAAAATGTGGCTGATTTATTTTGGGGGGGGACCCAAAGCCTTTGATGGACCAAGATTCAATTATTTGGTGGTCTACATTGGGATGCTCAATCCCTAAGTGCTAGGCTTGAGGGGAGGATTTGAGTCCAAGGGGAGGACTGTTGCTGTAAACTTTTCTAAATAGTTGGTTTTTCGTTTGTTTTACCACTTAGTTTTTAGTGTTACAATATTTTTTTCTGGTTAGTTTCTTTTTTTTTCTACTAACTATGTTATAGATAGTACCCTGGTATGTAGTTAGTTAATTCTGATAGTTATTTTTCCTTGTCATTGTATATGTTTTGTGTGTGTTCGGTCTAACTTTTGTGAAGATATTCATGTGGTGGTTTAGCACTTTTCAAGTGTTATTCATGGACAGTGTGGCCTTCAAGTACTGTTTGAATCACATGAAGGTGGACATGGTTCTTTGGTTTGGTCCTGTTATCAACAAACTATGGCATATCAGGATTGGAGACCTATTTCATTATCCCATTGTTTATCGTATTGAAACCATTTCTGGCAAGTTGGTGTATATGTTTGCAGATGGGTCATATCCTCTTTCAGTTCAACTTACGAAGAAGATGCTGAAGCATAAATTGGAGATTGAAATTGATGGTGTAGGGAATGATATGACTTATGCTGAGCAGTTGATTCAATTCATCAAGAATCAAATTGCTGCTAGCCTTTCCTTTTGTTGATATTGTAACTTGTCATCTCTTGTATATTTTCTATCTGTTTGCCGTGTTTTTAGGTTTTATTCTATATTTTGGAAAGCTTGTTGTAAATGGTTTTTGCTTTTTGGATCAATCTTGGTTTTTGGTAGAAGCTGTTGGGTTGGATCCCATTCTTTTGAACTGGTTTTTTTTGTACAACCTATTTTATGTGATCAAATTTGGGAACATGGTTTTCTGGACATACTTTTCAAGGAATCTTTTTGGTTGCAACCTATGGTTCATCAATTGCCAGGCCTTTAAGGCTAGAATTAATTGAATTTTTGGTTCTCGGATACCAGGGGGGGGGGGGGGGGGGAGGGGGCCTATAGGCTAGAATTAATTGAGATTGGGTTTCAATTCGGTTTTTTGACCGGAATGAATTGATATAGCTTTACTGTTTGCTTCAAATTAGGGTCATCAATCTGACTGCTGTTTCAAGTACCAATAAGTTGATGTGGTTTGCAATCCACCATGGGATGTAACCCCTTTCTAGGTCCTAATGATTGTCTAGCCACAAGCAACGGCTATGTGGTTAAAGGCTTTAAACATGGTTTATGGGCTGTGCTGATTTGCCAAAATATCCTAGGGTTTATTCCAATTCACCAATGATTATGTTTCTACGAATTGATGGTTATTATTCACCAGGGTGATGTCATGATTCCACCAAAGAGTAGCTTAAGCCCAAGATGTAAATGGCTATTGGGTAAAGGTACATCAATCATTAATTATTCTATGTTCACTCCTCCCCGGAGTTAACACACCATGGGATGTGATGAGAATAGTATGTAACCCTGAATTGATGGTTTTCATGTTGCTGATTCAGAGTTTATGAAGGTTGCTGCTTTTGGTGTTCATGCTTGTCAATTTCCATTATGTTTGCCTGCAAAGACTTTTCACCTGCTATAATCAGATTTGATTCAAGAGTATGGAATTGGTTTCAAGATTTGACTTTATGTCAATCCTTAGAGTTTTCAAAGAACGATTATTAGAAACTTAAGTTAACTGTGTCAAATTTAAGTTCTATGGGAGGATTGTTAGGAAATTGTAATAGATAGTAACTACTAGTAGGTATGTAGTTCTCTGGTAGAGTAAAAAAGTTCCAGTGGTAGGTATGTAGCTTTCCTATGGTAAGGATATGTTATAGTTAGTGCTGGAAGATCACAAATTATTTGCTGGCTAGAACAATATTAGTCTGGTTTTTCGTATTATGCTTATCGAGATGATAGTATAGTTAGTTAGTGAAAAGATTGCATGAAGATATCTAGGAAGTAAATACTTCTCTTCTTAGCGAGTCTAGGTATAGGTTGTTAGGGTTTATGAGTATTTAAGAACCTACGGTCATAGATGAAGCGCAGACGAATAAAAAAACACTTTTCTTGTTCATAGAAAAGATCCATCAGAGGATCCTTGTTTGAGTCCATTTTTTCTTTACATCTGTTGATTATTTCGCGTTAAACAATAG
The DNA here is from genome assembly GCA_026074375.1 of Tanacetum coccineum. Lineage (NCBI taxonomy): Eukaryota > Viridiplantae > Streptophyta > Magnoliopsida > Asterales > Asteraceae > Tanacetum > Tanacetum coccineum. The sequence continues at coordinate 45,832 of BQNB010010793.1, read as the reverse complement.
TTTATATGTTTTTAGAGTCTCTCTTCGCAGTTGCTTGTGATTACAAAGACCTCTACAACCTAAAATCGGCTTGAAGTTCTATCTAGGGCTGGACCTACACACGACTTGAAAGTTAACGACATACAGTACAAATAATCTGGAAATAAGTTTTTAAAACGGCCTAAACTACTCCTAAATATAAACCTTTTACAGAAATAAACTAAGTCTTTATAGTATGATTAAGCAAGCATATGTGCTACTTGTGTTTCTTGTGTGAGTAGCTCGTAAGTCTCATCTCAGCCATCAAAAAGTCTTGTTCTCCAATCCAAATGATCACAACCATCTATTTTTTGGCTCTTTTCTTTGACGAATGATAAGGATGGGGATTGCCAACATAGCTTTGGAGTTATATCGGGGTGGGTTGCTGAGGGGAGTGTGGTAGGATAATGAGGGAAGAGAGTGAATAGTGAGAGTGACTGGTGAAGGGGTCGAGGTGCAGAAAGGGACGGGTGTAAAGTGATGGCGGGAAAAGGTTTTGGTTTAACTGAGTTGAAAGATTTGACGAGGGTTTAAGGGAAAGTGTGGTTAAGGATGACGGGTGTAAGTGGGTTTGGGGAATAAGGGGTCAATGGTGTAAAAGATTACGCAGAGGCGTTCGTTTTCCCTGATTTTGTGAAGTGTTTGCACCATTAGTCCTTTTGGACTAACGGTGAAAATGGTTAAGGACCAGAAGTGTATCCGACTTAACAGTCTTATATGTTTGAGAAGTTGGGCTGTTTGTTAAACACATTTGGGCCTTGGGCTGTTTGTTATAAACATGGCATTGGGCCATGTTTATACTTTAACTTGGTCATAATGTTAAATGGCTGACCAGGCCCATAGTGGTGCGGGTTGGCCCATTTAGCTTTTCTTCGGTTTTGGCTTTGACTTTTTAGGTTGACTTTGACTTTAACTTTGACTTTTTCATGCTCTTTCTATTCCCGTGCTTGGTTTTGTCGGTCTTGGCTTCGTTTTTGTCCTTTTTCTGAATATCGGTTCCTGTACAACCATAAATCACAAAACACACAAATACAATGTATTTTTGGTATATTTTGGTCATTTTAGGCATGTTTTTATAGGCAAAAGGTATGTGTAATTAAGCACATACCAAAATCCCCCATACTAAGATATTGTCGTGTCATCACGCAATGCCATAAGTAAACACTTAAGAAAACCAAGAATCTCAATCCCCCTTGACTAATTACCTCGAAAAGTAGCTAAGTGTTCATCGAGGGGAATTAAAGTATCAATAGTTTTAAAAAGCCCCGTTTTGACCAGTTTTATAAATCTACACTTATTACCAGACACATTTTTGTATTTTTCCTTTTTCTCATTTTGTTGTACTTTTCATTTCAATAACTAACTAAATGTTTGAATTCGTGATTTTTAAAACTTTGGGCAAAAAACAAGATGCATTTCATCCTAAAAATGCCAAAGGGATTATAAATTTCATCGTCCCTAACTTTCTAACGGTCCGAAACAAGATTTAAAAACGACATCTCCGGTCAATATGTAGCTAGATGCAAACACTACTCTACTCTGTACCTTGTAACTTATCACTCCCGAAATTATTTATATTATGTTAGTTGTTGCTTATTTTCGATTTAAACCACTAGATCATCCTCTTTTAGAAAATTCCAATTATTTCTATTGCTTTACGGTTCCACCCAAGATTAGTGATTTTGATGGCGAGATCCTTCATGTATGAGCTATTTTCTCAGCAAATTCCCTGCCGAGATCCGGCTTAGGTGACCGGCTTTCGACACCCCACAAAGATAGAATCGGAATTACAGACCTTCAGTTTCAAAAATTCTTAGGCTTCCGTTAATAAAAAACAATTCATTTTAGTACAACCACAAAATCTTACACGAATTAGTCATAGTTTCAAAAGCATATTTGAATTTAAGAAAAGAGGATTTTCCCTATATTTATTCACTCACATATATCACACTTATCCATTAATAATATTTTTAACAAATGAACTCCTCGACCTTTTAGAAATGGCTGCAAACATCGGTTGTGATCAGGCCAGAGGCAGCAAAACTTTTATCAGTCTCGGATTATTCTTCATCACTATGGGGTTTTTAAGCAAGGCTGCAACCATCGGTTGGTGAGCCAGAGGCAAGAAGATGCGCAATTATTCTCAGCCCCAATTTATACTTATATACTCATTATTTTAATACTTTATTTCCCATGATATACTTAGAGAAAATTCATTTTTAGCCAGTATTATAGTCCAGTTTATGAGCTTAGGGGGAAGGCAAAAGCCCACAAATTCCATTAAGAGCTCTTAAGATTTTCAATAATCTTGTTTGCATCTAACTCATAATTAACTCAATATGTTGCCATTCTTCATCAATTTAAATCTCTTTACATAAAAAATTCCGCGAATAATGATTTAGTCTAAAAGTTATGGGACAATGCTAGAGCTCAATACGGCTCGATCGAGTATAAAAATTACATTCGTATTCTACCAACAGGAAAGTCACATTGTGACAAAACACTTATTTTATATTTGGAATTTTTTAATATTTGCACAAAATCACAATATTTTTTAAAATTTTGGTAGTCAAAACGGGATTACGTAAAAACAACGGTGCAGGCATAATCAAATGATAGATCCCCCATACTAGAATTGAACTTGTCCTCATATGTTTAAGAAGGGTCTTAGTAAAGCTAAGCGTTTATTAAGTCTGCATACAGATAAACGTTAGTCGATAAGATTTGGATATGGGATTCCTAATATGAAGCTGAGATGTGTGAAGCTCGACGTGATACGAAGGACAAAACACGAGCACGAGCGTGGCTTAAAATCCGGACAATCTAGACAATCATCACAAAACCACAGGCACGAGCTATGAAAGAGGCACACATCTTCACGTTTATACTTTTAGAAAATCGAAGAAGATAGAAGGATACGCATCGAGGGTTGCCTCCCAGCGAAGTGCTTGTTTATTTAAGGTCACTAGCTTGACCCGTCCCCAAATTCAATGGTCCTTGGGGAAATTTTAGGAGACTCCGTGGACAAACAGATCGTGGTATGTCCCCTCCAAAGTGGTGCTTACAGTCGATGACATTCACCTTGAAGTTTGGCCCATGGTTTGAGATAAACTCGATGGTGCCCTATGGAATTATTGGGTAAGGTGTGAATGGGTCCAGGTCCAGATGGGTCTTAAGCTTGCCCGAGACAAATCTTGAATCGAGAATTAAAGAGGTGACTCGATCACCACCGTTGGAAATGCGGGGTGGGTTCTTGATCTTGGAGTCATGGATCCTTTTTGTCCTATCTCTTTGTAGATCAAGAGTTTCTCAAATAGGCTTGATCCACGAAGTTCATTTAATTCATTCATTTGAACATTCTGGTGATTGCCCGCGGTAACAAGGTCATAATTGCAATGTTTCAAGGCCTAGTAGGCCTTGTGCTCAAGCTCGATAGGTAGTAACACGCCTTTCGTACACTAACTTAGAAGGCGTTCCCCAGATGGCGTGTCTCTTGAATGTGGTACAGATAGGCCCACAACGGCGTCATCCACACTTATCGGACACGGACACACAGGTTTCACTACACGCTCTTATAAGAATTCGTTTCAACCACGATTTGAAACTCAACTTTGCCTCACTGTTTGTGGGTCGATCTCGCGTGGAGAGACGGTGAGTAACTCCGTATTTAGCACGAGGGGTTCTAAATCGGGTGAAGAGAGATTTTAATAATTTTCAAACAACTCGTGCGTCATTGGTGGGGAGCGCTTTTGCTTCAACTCATTTTGACAAATAATTGACGGCCACGAGTCTCAACTTGTTCCTCATGAAGCCGGGAACGGTCCCATAAAATAGTTGCCCAAACGTCAAAAGATCTTACAAACTTGGGATTGCATTTTGTGGTATGTTCATTCTCTTTGTGAGATTTTTCTTGACGTTGGGGGGGGGGGGGACAAGCGTCACATCGGGTGACAAGTCTATGGGCCATTTCTGGTAATCGTTGGCCAATCACTCCTGAATCACAGAAAGTTTTTAGCGGTGTATTGGCACCTTGATGGACCCCGGTGGGTCCATTATGGCAGCCATGAGGATATCATGCGGCTTTTTGGCCAAAAAACCACACGGACCGAATCACTTGATCCGCACCTACTTTAAACACCGTAGGGGTCGTCCAAAAATAATGCGTAATGTCTTTGAAAAATTTCTTTTTTTGTTGGGACGACATCCCCTTTCACAACAAAAAATTCCCCCCTGGTATTTGACAAGTCAGCAACTATGATTGGTACTATACATCACCACGAAAAGTCACCCTACCAAGTGTCCTCGAGAGGAAATGTTTCGTACATTTCCTTTTTCTCGGAGCTCATTTGGTAGGGTTCTCTAACCTAGACAAGTGGTCCGCGCTAGATTCTATCCGCTCATTTTCATCACGGATAAAGAATCACATTATTGGAGTAGGAGAAACCAACGAAAGCAATCTCGGGTTTCGCATCTTGTTTAAGCGAGAAGATACTTAAGAGGCCCGAGTGGTGTATACACTATAGTTTTTCGACAAGGACAATATTGGCGAATTTCTTGAAAGCATACACTACGGCTACAAGCTTTTTTCTGTAGGTAGTATAATGAGCTTGCGTGCCGGTCTTATCTTGCTTGCAATAGTCTATCAGTTGAAACTGTTTGGTTTACGTTGCCCACGGACCGCACCTCCGCAAAGGTTACTAGCATCACACATAAATCATAAACGGTAGTGGTCCAATCGGAGGGCAACTAAAATCGGTTGCTTCGGTCATTATCATACTCAATAAAATATGCCTATACAAAATTCAATTTCTTCTTAAGGGCATTAAATGCCTCTACACATTCCTTGGAAAAGACAAATGGGGTTTCTTTCTCTAGAAGGTGGGTCATTGGTCGGGTGATTTTGAGAAGTCTTGAATAAACCTACGGTAAAATCCTGCATGTGCTAAAAAACTTCTAACTCCTTTGACGGTTTTGGGATGGGGTAATTTTGCTATTACATCAACTTTGGCTTTATCGACCTCAATCCCGGACATAGAAATTTTATGACCTAGGACGATGCCCTCTTTTCCGCCATAAAATGGCACTACTCCCAATTTAGGAACATGATTGGTGTCTTCGCCTTTTGCGATTTTTGTTAAATAGGAAGAGGCATGAAGGAACTGAATCCCGAAGAGAGAAATCAACCATGAAGACCTCTTGTTTCCCTTGACATGTCGTGGAAAATGGCCATCATGCACCTTTGGAAGTGTCGGAGGCATTACCATCAAGCCAAAAGGCATGCGTCGGTAGGCAAAAGTTCCGTAAGGGCAAAGTGATCACCATAAGTGAATGGTGGGTTATTTTTTGGATATTCGGGTCAAATTGGTATTTGAAAGTAAACCAGAGAAACATTATGAAACTAATAGTATTCGGTTTCCCGCGAGTCTCTTAATAATTAGGTCCATAAATGGTAATGGAAAATGATCTTTACGGGTGGGATCATTTAACTTTCGGTAGTCAATGCATACACGCCATCCCGTAATTAATCGAGTAGGTATCAATTCATTGTCATCATTTTCAATCACGGTTATACCACCTTTCCTGGGACAACAAATTGGATGGGGCTAAAAACAATGGGCTATCGGAGATGAGATAAATTATTCCGGCTTCAAGAAGTTTGATAACTTCTTTCTTGATAACCTCATGAATTTTTGGGTTAACCCGTCTTTGATGTTGCACCGTGGGTTTTAGATTTTCTTCCATCAAAATCTTATGGATATAAAACTTTGGATCTATTCGCTTAATATCCATCATCTTCTAAGCTAGTGGCAGTTACGTGAATATAAGACCCTTAAGAAGCAGCGGTCTTGTCCTCATCTTTTAATTCTTTAGCGATTATCAGAAGGGTAAATTTATCAGTACCTCAACAACGCATACACAAGATGAGGAGGTAGTCTTTGAGCTCACGCTCGGGAGTTCATCACTAGCAGTTACCGGTTTAAGTTCCTCAAATTTTTGTTCTTCCGGAGGGAGGGTGGAATTTGGGTCAGAATTAAGCAATCTTTCAAGGGTGAGAAGGTCTTCTTTTGGATCAAAGTCGTCCCTTCAATTCCCGATGGAATTGATTCACAGTTAGAACAAGCTTTGATTTCTTCCAAAATGAGTTATCCTCAAAAGGAGTGTAACTAAACACAATAGCTGTGTGAGAGGAGGGTGAAACTAGAAAAGGCTTGGTTCGAAATCAGGGTGGGATTGACATCCTGGACATGTTCAAAATCCAAGTACTTCTTGAGCAAACTCCTCACAAGCTACTCAATAACATCGACTCGGTTAACCGATTCAATAGTATTGTAGGAGAATGTTTTAGTATCACCAATTTGAATGTTATGGATTGGTATCCTGCGAAGGGCTCATTTGATCACTGTGAAATTGTTAAAGTCGTACTGTCCTCCAGAAAGGTCTTCCGAGAATCAAAGGAACACCGAGGATCGGCAATATCAATCAACGATACGAAAGTCGGCGGCAAAGAGAACTGTACAACCTTCTTGAAAACATCCTTCGGCGATGCGGTTGGAGTAGAAATCGTTTCGAGGTCGGAAGTTCAAGTATCATTCGGGTCTTGGTTAATTCAGGGAGATTTAGCTTTATCCCCTACTGAAAGCGGATAGTTGATGCTTGACCGAGACGGCCAAGGTAAGATTATCCATCTTGGCAAATCACATGGTATGAGAAATCTATCGGGGTCTCCAAGTTTTTATGGAAACTTTTTGAGGATAACCGCCGAGAAATTCTCATTCATCGGTGTTTTGATTAAGCCAATTATCTTATTATTGTTATTGAGAAGCTTTCTAAACATTGGTGCAAATTTGGGCATGTGTAGGAGAGCATCCGTGAAGCTTAGCTCGACGAGGTGATTCCTAAAACATTTCATAAATTTCAAAGCTAAAAGATCGTCTTTTTTACGGAGTTCTCCTTTTTAATCCTTGAGAATAAGGTTGGTCGGTTTAGTTTTGGCAGCAAACACGGGTCATCATTTGATGTTTTGGACTCGCATGGTTGGATGTTTTTCGGTGCTGGGATGCACGTATCCCTTTGTTACCTGGGTTCGGTTTCACCACCTGAAGAAGGAAGAGGCGGAGATGGAACTGAGGCCTCATAAGAAACTCTACTTCGGGTAGTGATGCTTTCATATCACTCTGGGGTTACGAAGGTGTCGTAGGCAGATAACCCGAGCCTGAAGTAGAGGCGCGGAATTGGTATTCATGATATTTGGTAAGCATGTCTGTTTAAATTGGTCGTTGGTATTGCATGTTTTGGTTTTGTGTCTTGATATTTTTCATACCGCATCATTAGCCTTGATGTCGTATTGACAAGTCATCCTTTGGACACACCTTGTGTTTTGAGGGGAGTAGGGCGATGGTAAAGCCGGGGGATGATAAACTTGAACTTTGGATGTAATTATTCCCCGGATATGATTGTCCGGTTTTGAATCTTACTATGCACGAATGAACGGGAGGCACCTTTTTGTCCCTAAACTAATCTAAATAAGCTATGGAAAACTAAAATCTGAAACTAAATAAGCTTAAAAAGGGCTGATATGACAGAACTACACTAGGCTTAGAATAACTAAAAGGCTACTATTGTTGGCACTCAAATAAGCAATGCAAAGGGCAAATAAGCACAACAACTAAACATACTATCAAAATAAGCTGCTAGGAGGACAAGTGAGCTTATGAAAGTAGCTGAATAGGCCCAAGGGTGGCTTAATTCCCACAACAGTACTAACTAAGGGGTTAGTACTGTTGGGGTGAATGTGGCTTAAAAAAAAGCTTAATAAGCTAAGAACAAAGGCAATAAGCTATCCAAGGGTTATTAACACACCTAATAATCAACTAAGGACAGAATCTATCATCTAAAAAGCTCCTAATAAGCTAAAAAGGAAATAAGCAGTTTCTACACTAAGCCTAAGTAAAAACAGCCAAAGGGCTATTATTAGCTTAAGAATAAGCTATCAAAATAGCCTTTTAAGGACAGAAACTGAAGACACTTATCTAAGAGCTTATGGGCTTTTAAGAAAAGTCAAAAGCTTGGGATTGAATGCACTAGAAAACTAGAAAAGAGGGCTTAAAAGTTCCCCCTTTGCACCAGGGGAAATTTAAGGCTAAAGCAAGGAGTGCTTAATTTGACAGCTTCAAATAAGCTGTCAAATAAGCTCAAATTTAAAAACTTGGTAAAAACAGATAAAGAACAGCTTAAAGTGAGCTGTTGCTCAAACTTCAAGCTTCTAAAAATAAGAAAAACATGCTGAATTTTGAAGATGAAAAATGGGCTTTTTGCTTAAAAATTTACACTTAACCTTTTTGACAGTTTTGACTTAAAAAGTCAAGTGGCTGAAAACTTTTGTTTTAATCTTGTTTAAACACACAATGCACTCTTTTTATGATACTAAAACTCAAGTATACAATGGCTTATCTAAATAAGCCATTGTATACCTTTTTAGAAACCACAGTTTTGAAAATAACTAAAAAGGATTTTGAAAAACAGTTTTGAAACTTAAAGACTTTTAAAAACATACTTAGATGAGCTTAAATACTTAAGCTACATCTACCAATATAACCTGAACCCATGACATCCCTATTTTTGACCCATTTTGGGCTTAACCCAAACACCCCCTTATTTTTAAAAATCTTTTAAACAAAATGTTTTTGACTCAAACCTGAGCTAATTAGTTAACTCTATGATTAATGAACTGAGTTAAGGGCAAAATAAGACAAGTTAAACAGATTTAAACATATATCCTTTAACCTTGTGATTTCAACAGTAGCAAAGCAACGAAATTTTTCATAAATCTTGGAAATTAAAGAAAACTTAACAATATTACAAAGTAAACATTCTGAAAACTTTAAATTACAATTTTAAATTAAAAGTTAAATAAAAGAAAGCTAGTAAAGAGGTGTCGTTTTCGGCTGTGTGTGTCTTCGTTTTTATATGAGCCCTTTTGCTTCCTTCTTCTTCTTGTTGTGTTTGTTGTGTGTGTACAAAACCCAGCTAACATTCCTAGCCCTAGGATCACACTTGTGCTTCTTTTTAGCCTTTTTCCGCCATTGATTTGCCTCGAACCTTGGGGGATTGCCAACCTGGCATCTAAAACCTGTTAGTGGGGTGTGGGAATGGGTTAAACCGGGTAAAGGGTTGTGTGGGTAAAAGATTGGGTGGTATCATGTGATATTGAAGGTTTTGAGGAGGTTGGCGGGAAGAGTTGAGAGGGGAGAGCGGGGATTGGGTAAACAGGTTTAAAAGTTTGAAAAAGCCAAGAAGAACCCCTCGGGTTTCAGCTCTTTTCCATTTCTTTTGTTTCCTTTCTTTTTTAGTTATAAAAGAGTTTAAAACTTGGCATAAACAGCCCTTGTGTTTTATTAAAACAAAGATATAGAAAGGTTTTGAAAATGGCAGAACTGGCCCTTGGCCTTTTAAAGGGAATAACAGTTTGTAAAATTGCAAGTTCAGTCCCTCTCTTTTTTTTCATTTTTTTTTTCTTTATAAAAACATGTTTTGAAAATGACATTTTAAGTCCTTATGTTTTATAAAAAATGTTTTTGGGCCAGTATTGGGCTTGGGTTTTTGTATTGGGCCCAATTGGGTTTATTTGGGCCCAATAAGGTTTGTGGGCTTGTATTGGGCCCAATTGAGTGTGTCTGGGCCCAATAAGGTTTAGGCTTCTGTTATTGGGCTTTTTAAGGCCCAATAAGGTTCAGGTGGGTTTTGTGTGTACAATGGCTGAGATTGACTGTACATGGGCTAGGATTGGGCCTTCAAAGTCTTCACAGTCTCTGTCAATTGCACACAAATGGGTTGTTGTCATTGATTGAGGGCCCATTTGGTCTTCACAGTCTTCATTAATATACTATTGGGCTTTCCCGGCCCATCAGATGGGTTGAGATTGCATCCAATAGTATTCTTCAATTACGGCTCCGGTTTGACTGTTAATTTGTTGAGTTGACTTTTGACTTTGACTTTTCTGGTCTTTGGCTTTGCTTTGGCTTTGTCCTTTACAGCTTTTCCATTCCATGTTCAGTTTTGTCATTTTTGGCTCTGTTTTCTGTCTTTTGGTGTGATATCCTTTTCCTGCACAACACAAGTGTAAAACAAACATATCTTTGGCAGTTTCTGTCTGTTTTTGGTCATTTAAGTCCGTTTTTAATGGAAAAAGGTATGTGTATTTAAGCACATACCAAAATCCCCCATACTACGACATTGCCGTGTCCTCACGCAATGCTATGAAGTAAGCATTTACGAAAACTAAGAATCTCAATCTCCTCGACTAATAACTTTGAAAAGTAGCAAAGTGTTTGTCAATGGAAACTAAGGAATCAAAAGCTTCGACAAGTCCCGTTTTCACCATTTTTTATTTGTACACTAACTATCCCTAATATTTTTGGATTTTTCTTTTTCTTTTCTCGACTACCTGTTTGACTTCCTTTATTACATTCACATTGGGATCATAGAATGAGAAACGACCATAGAATAATCTACGGATGTCCTGACGGATAAATTCATCGTCCCCGATTTTTCACTAGCTCCAATAATAAAATCTAAGGTGATAACAAAATTTATATTTATCATAATCTAGGGTTTCATTTAAGAGAGTAAAAGTCAAAGTTAAGAATATTTATTTTTTAATATATTTCTACTAATATTTCATTTTAATATACCATTTATCTTCTCAATAGTACATTATCTAAGGTCATTTTAATATATTTGTACATCTTCTCTTACATCTTTTCATCTTCTTGTTTCTTTTTTCTATTTCACTGCAACTTGCAATCTCCCACATCACTTTTATCACACACATAAGATTCACCACACCAAAGCCTCTGCCGTATTCGTTTGATGCCTGATAAGAGGCATTAAGACATGATCACTACCTCTAACTAGGTAAGAGCTTCAAGATCTGCCCGTCTCTGACTCGCCAAAGAAAAACAAACACGCCAAAGTCTAACTAAGGTATGACCGCGTCTGACTCAGGATGAGTCAGTAAGACGTTTTTTACAAAAAAACAAACACAGCCTTAGTTACAGTGAGTACTATACTAGAGTATGGAACGTTGAATGTTCATCATTTTGGTAATTAATAGTTCGACCTATGGCCGTTTAAGTCTATAGGTCTGATCTTTTCCGTTACAGAGAGCTACTGTGACATGAAACAAAGGATGATAAAACACGCAATCTCGATCCCATGTTTATGATAAAAACTGGGCCAAAACTCAGAGTCACTTGCATTTGTTTCTAAAATGATTTAGATTTTGATGGTTCATAATCTCATATGTATTTAAGTAAAGTTTATTGAAATTTTTTGTAGGAACTTACATAAGAAATAGTAGCTTTAGGATCTGCATGCTACTACTACGTACAATATATGATTCCCATCTGTTACTATTTCCAACTTGTCGTATAAGATACAAGAGATATGTGTTTGATCTTAATTTTTTTTCAACATCCAACACCATGGTTTTGATTCCCCATTATCATACATGCTAAAACATTAGTTTCTATATACAGCCAACGATATGTGCATGAAATCTATTGATTAAATATCTTTTTTTTAACCCACATGTTAAAGAGCTTCTGGGAGACCAAAGTGACAAGTTTATACTTTATAACTTTTAAGATTTCAAATAATCCTTGTTTATGCATCCTACTTGTAAATAACACATCAATTTTTCGTTCTTCGTAATTAAAATCCCTAATAAAAAGGATCCGCGAATTGCTTAAGCCTAATAACTTTCGTTTATTAAATGTTAAGGGACAAAGCTAGGGCTCAAACGCCCGATCGATTCAAAATTTATTCTCATTCTACACATTTGGGAAAGTCAAAATTGTGACAAAACACTATTTTAATTTTGAAATTTTTAGATTTTTTTAATTTTTTTTGGTATTTTTGGCGGAAAATTTTGGTGGTTAAAACGGGATTACGGGTGATAACAACGACTGGCGAAATGTAAAATCAAATCCGAAGAATCCTCCCATACTAAGAACTAAACATCGTCCCCGATGTTTCAAAGGGTACCTACGTAAATCTAAAGGCCGTTTATGAAAGTGTGCCAAAAGATATATCTAATACTGGATTCCCAAAATGAAGCTGAGATGTTAAATCTGTGTATGAAGGTAAAACTTAGAGCACGATAGTCTTCAACAATCCGGGAAATCCTGGACATACAACACTAAAGCACACAAAAACCATGGACGAAAACACGTGTAATGGAATATGTAAGCCTCCTCAGAAAAAAACACTTATTCATTTACTAATACTACTAGAAAGCATGGGGTGCCGTCCAAACGAAGCGCTTTTTAAGGTCGGCTATGCTTGACCCGATTTTTTCCCCGAATGTATTGTCCCATGGGGAACCGTCGGAGATCCGGGCCGGGACAACCTCGGTTGGTATGTCCCCTCCAAAGTAGTGTTTCAAACGATGACCATTCACTTTGAAATTTGGCCATGGAGTTTTGGGATAACTAAACAGTGCCCATATGGGAAAAACATTGGTACAGTGTAATGGTCCCCCTCCAGCGGCTCTTAAGCATGCCTGAGAAAATCTTTAATCTAGAGATGAAAGTATGAAGGACTCGATCACCGAGACGTTGAAAACGCAATTTTTTGATCTTGGAGTCATGGAATTCCTCTTGTTTTTCTCCTTATGTAAATCAAAGAATTTTCATAGCAATGAACACGAAGTTCATTAAGTTCCGTTGAGCTGAAACTTTTCTGTGATCACTCGCGTTTTTAGATAGCAAAGTTTGTATCTTAAGGCCCAATAAGCCTTGATGATCCAAACTCAAACGTTAGATGACATGCCTTTCATATACAAGCTTATAGGATGCACCCGAATGGGTGTTTTGTAAGCTGTAGCGGAAGGCCCCAGAGGGCTGGCATTCCAGTTTGTCTACCAAGAGGCACTATTTTCGCCTATGGTCCTTTCAAGAATTCTTTCAAACCACGATAGGAAAGTAAACTTGTCCTCTTGTTTTGTTAGATGATAACCGGTGGAGAGACATGATGACTCCGTATTTAAGCATGACCTTTGAAAACTGGTCATTGCAAAAATGGGTTCCACGATCACTTATGATTGCACGAGGGGCACTAAATCTGGAGAAGAGAGTCTTAAGAAATTTGCAAACAACTCGGGCATCATTGGTGGGGAGCGCTTTTGCTTCAACCCATTTTGATAAGTAATCGACTGCTACGAGTATATATTTGTTCCCTTTTGAAGACGAGAACGGCCCCATAAAATCAATGCCCTAAATGTCAAAGATTTCGCAAACTTGGATAGAGTTTTGTGGCATCTCATCACGTTGCAAAATTTTGCCTAGACCTTGACAAATGTCACATCGGGTGACAAAGTCATGGGCATCCTTGTAGATCGTGGGCCAATAAAATCCTGAATCGAAGATCTTTTTAGCGGTGTAATTGGCACCGTAGTGTCCTCTAGTGGGTCCACTGTGGCAAGCTTTGAGAATGTCAAAAGCTTCTTGCCCCAAAACACAACGCCTAGTTACTTGGTCAGCACAGATCTTGAATAGAAAGGGGTCGTCCCAAAAGTAATGTTTGCCATCTTTAAAAAACTTGTTTTTCTGTTAGGACGACATTCCCTTGACAATGAAGTTCCCCGCATGGTAGTTTGCAAAGTCGGAAAACCATGGGGTATTATCATCACGAAGAGCAACCGATCCAAGAGTTTCGAGTGGAAATGTTTTCGTGATTTCCTTGTTCTTGAACTCATTTTGGTGGAGGGTATACTCAAGTCTGAGAAGAGCATGATCGGCGGGGAGTGATTTTCCTGCTCCTTTATTTTGTCTCGATCTCAACATCGAATTCATAGAGCAAAAGGATCCACGCATTAATCTCGCTTTTAGCAACTTTTTGCAATAGATACGTTTATAGCAGAATGACGTATAAACACTACACAGCTCTTGACAAAACGAGATATGACCGAATATTTCAAAAGCATACACTAACGGCAATAATTCCTTTTCGGTCGTCAGTGTATGTGCTTGAGCTTCGTTCATTGTCTTAGCTGGCATAGTGAATTGGTTGGAAATGCTTGTTTTTTCATTGCCCTAGGACTTAGCCCCAATTGTAAAGTCGCTTGCATCACACATGAGTTCGAAGTGCAAGTCCCAGTCAGGATCACTCAAAATTAGAGCTCGATCAATTTTCTTTTAATGTGTATTTAAAGGATTTCGATACACTCCTTTTTGAGAGAAAAATGGAGTCTCTTTTTTCAAGCAAATAGAGGTTCATTGGACTGCAATTTTTCGAAAAGTCTTGTATGAAACATCGGTAAAAACCGGCATGCCCAAGAAAACTACGGACACATTTGACAGTAGTCTGGTGAGGGAGCTTGGCTATAACTTCAACTTTAGCACGATCGACCTCAATTCCCGACTTAGAGATTTTGTGTCCAAGAACAATGCCTTCTTCACCATAAAATGGCTTTTCTCCCAATATTTAGGGAACGATTGGTGTCCTTCACACCGTTTTATACATCTTTTCCAAATGGGATAGGGCATGTAGAGAAAAATCTCCGAAGAACCGAGAAGTCTCCATGAAACACTTCCATTGTCTTTTTCGATCATAGGTCCATTGAAGAATGCCATCATACATCCGTTGAAACCGTAGCCGGGAGCATTACATAGCCCAAAAGGCATGCGGCGGTAGGCAAATGTTCCGTATGGGCATGTGAATGTTTGTCTTTCCTCATTGATCCTTCGGGTCTAAAGAATCTAAAATAACCAAGAACATCTATTGAAACAATAGTATTGGGTTTCCCGCGATCCTTTCGAGCATCGGTGATCCATTAAGGGCAATGAGGAAATGGTCCTTTTCGGGGTGGCCTTCATTCACTTTCTATAGTCAATGCACACGTCTCCACCTACTAGAAGAACCTGACCAAATCGATTGGTAGCAAAATCATTAACATTTATTCTTGACGACGGTTATGCCACCCTTCTTTGGTACACAGTGTACCGGGCTTACCCATGGACTGTCAGAGATTGGATAAATTAATCCGGCATCAAGAAGTTTTTCAACCTCTTTTTTATGATGACGTCGTGGGATCTTTGGGTTTACCCATCTTTGCCCTGAACTGATTGGTTTTTCAGTCTCTTCCATAAGGATTTTGGTGAGTACCAAAACTCTGGATCAACACCCTTTGGATATCAGAGAGTTTCCAACTCGATGCTCGCTTTTGGACTTTAGAACCTTGATAAGAGCTGCCTTCTCCTCATCCTTCAAGTCTTTCGCAATTATGACGGGCAACTTGTCGTCGCCTTCCAAAAATGCGTATTCTAAATGAGGTGGCAAGTCCTTGAGTTCAACCTCGGGAGGCTCATCAATCGATGATTTAACGGTTTTAGCTTCAACAACTTTGAGTTCTTCCCGGATTCTGGGCGAATAATCTTTATGATTCGGAAGAGGAGGTAATGGTTCACTATTGAGAAGTGCTTCCAGAATAAGAATGTCACCTTCCGGATCATAGTAAGTAGCATCAATTTCCTGTGAAATTGGCTCGTCATTGACAGCTATAAAAGCGTTGGCTTCTTCGAGAAGGAGAAAATCACTATCCCCGAAAGGAGTTAGTGTTGGTGAAGAATTTGAAACAATTAGATCGTAATCCGGAGAAGGATTACCGTATGCAACTGAATCAGAAAAACCTAGAACTTCTTGCGAGTATTCTTCACATGCCAATTCAATGACGTCGATTCGGTTTGCCGTCATATGATCGTAATTGGCCGTGTATCTCGAAGTTTGGTCCAGATTGAAGGTGATGGCCTCTTTGCCAACACGAAGGGTTATTTCACCTTCGTAAACATCTATTAATGCACGACTGGTCTTTAAGAAGCTTCTCCCGAGAATTAAAGGTACTCGGGGGTCTGGTTCAAAATCTACGACCACGAAATCTGCTGGAAACTGGAACTTTCCCACCATTAAACGGACGTCTTTAGCAATACCGATCGGTTCAGTGATTGAACGGTCTGCTAGCTCTAGCGTCATGCAAGTCGGGGTTAGTTCGGGAAGAGAGAGATCTTTCCAGACGGAATATGGCATAAGATTAATGCTTGCGCCGAGATCGGCCAAGGCGTTGCATGTATTAATCCCAGAAAATTCACATGGAATAAGAAATCGGCCAGGGTCTCCAAGTTTTTTCGGTAACTTGTTTAGGATGACTGCTGAGCAATTCTCGTTCAATGGAGTTCTAGCCATTTCACTCAACTTCTCTTTGTTTCCGATTAAAGTTTTTAGAGTCGAGGCAAATTTTGGCATAAGGGTCAAGGCATCCGTAAAGCTAATTTCGAAACTCAAATCTCTAAAGATTTCGTAGAATTTCTCAATTTGATCGTTAGCTTTTTCACGGCGCCTTTCATCATTTCTTCTTGAAGGAAATGGAATTGATGTTCGTTGGTTAGGCATTGGAGCACTAACGGGATCAACAACGGGCTCGGAGATTGGATTTTGAGATTGGACTTGAACTACCGGAGGTTGGACGTCTTCGGTGCTTCCGTTATTAGTAGGAAGCATCGTGTCCTTTGTAACCTCGGTATCACGATTCATCACTTTCGGAGGAGAAGATGAAGTAGAAGGAATCGCGGGTCCTTGAGATCCACCAGGCAAACACCAATTCGGGGTGGTGCTACCTTTCAAAATCTTCCTTCGGGGGTTTGTAATGGGTTACCCGGGAGAGTTCCCTAACCTGAAGTAGAGGCGGTATTCATTTTGATATAGTTACTTGCATACTTTCAAGCCTTTGGTTTGGAGTAGCCAAGTTTTCATATTAGCTTGCTGGTTTTGCCCTGGTTGTGCACATTTCTCATAACCGTCATTACCTTTACGTTGCTATCAAAATCGGGTCTTAGGACACACCTTGTGTTTGAGGAGCGGGATGCTTGAGTAAACGGGGGCTTGATAAAGCTGGGGTTGGTTAAACATGGGGTGGTAATTGGTCCCTTGACTGAATTATTACCCGATTTTTGGTTTTTTTTTTTTGTTTTTTAAAAATGTTTCCCCGATTTTGGGTTAAAAGTTGTTCCCGATTTGGTTGTTTTGATGGTTTTGGATATGCGTGGAATTCCTAGGAGGTCGAATTTGGTTTACATCCTTGGAGGCTCGGGCATGGTACTTCCTTGATTGAATTAGCCAGCGGCGGCTTGAGAAAACGTAAGCTTGATATTGTCATGATAAATCTTTGCCATCGGTGGCGGGACAACTTTGATACAGAATGGCTCACCGCAAGTCACACACTTTCCTCAACCGTTTTACGGACGAGGGCTAGTTTGGTGAGAGGGAGCTGGGATTGATTTTTTCTTATCAAGTGCATATGCTTTGGACCATATCTTTGAGTTCGGAGACATGGGGAGAGGAATATCGAGGTGGGAAGTGCTTCGTATAATTAGCAATACAATGGTTTGCTTCGTTGGAATGCGAAATTTTGGATTGATCTCGATGATTTTTAGACATTCTCGGGGCATTTTATCCAAAAAGTTACCACCCGCGGCGGAATTCAATGAATCTTGATCATTTGGAGTTAAGGCTTATAGGAATGTATCGAGTTTGATTGCAATTCCGAAAACCCTTATGATGCGGGCTTAACCTAAGAAGATCATTGAAACGTCCCTGCTTCATAAAACGATTAGTCAAATCTTTGCTGAAATTCGTGATTTCCATTTCTAGATTTTGACGTTATTAGAAGGAGGAAGAATTTGTTAATGAATTTCGACACAAGATCAATCTCCATGTAGAATTCGATCGAGGGGGTTCTTAGTCCAAGCCAAATCCGGGCTCGCTCACTTCGAGGGAAAATGGGAAAAGCATAAGTTTACCGACGTACTCGGGATCGTCGGGAACATCATCGTAGTAGTGATCTTGTTGAAAATATAGGATGTGAGCATGTGGGGGTCTTCTTTATCGGGTCCTAAAATTGCGTGTTTTTATCAAGATTAAGTGGGGTCCTGCTTGATCTCAAAGTTGTTCGCGTTCGATCTCATGGAACAACGATTTGCATCCTACGTAGCCCTCGGTGGGTGCTTCGAGCATATTTGAGCCATGTACGATTTTCGTCTATAGTACTATAGGAGGATTGAAAGTTTCTTGATTGTTGGTTGTTTCTCAAGATTTGGTGATTCACACAGAAGTTTGCGGACTTGTGGTTGTCGGACGTCTCGGGCTTGCGAACGGGTGCGCATGATCACAAAATAGGAATTTAAAAAGAAATTTCACACTAAATTTTTTTTTAGGTTTTTCAATGATTTTATTCACAATTGTTTTTAACGGTCATTGAGGATAAGACAACTTCAACAAATAATTACGTACTTCACGCGTATACTCTTAAATAATGTTAAAAGCACTGGTGCGCGGAGGAGTAGGAATAGCGCGATATATTATTATCCTTTAGGGTCGTTAGTTCTCGGATCAACCCTCCTATCCTTACCCTCATCTTTTAGTTGTTTTCAAACCCACCTTTTTTTTTCCCCCCAAAAAAAGGTGAGCCGTACGTGCGGTAAGAGACACAATGACAAGTTTTTAATCTTTTGTTTCGAGTTTGGGAACCAACAAGTTCCACCGGAAGTTATTTGATAAATACCTCAATTGAGATTATTATATTTTGGTATTTTACCAATTTGTTGAATTTTATTTCCCTTTTTTTCTTTATGGAAAAATGTTTTTATATTTTGGTTTTTTTTGTTTTTATATATAATCTATACTAAATAAAGGAAATTGAAAATTATTTTGTCTTTTTATATTTTGAAGAAAATATTCACAGATTCAAACACAAATTGTCAAACGTAACGATAATCGTTTTACAGCCTCCCCGGCAGCGGCGCCAAAAATTGATTCGTCAATAATATATATATATAATATATAAGCAAACACTCAACCAATTACCTTTGCACAAGGAGTGGTCAAATGTTACCAACTTGAATTTATATGTAGCCGGAAGTATGATTCCCGGGTCGTTTTGTCCCAACGAGGCTTAAATGGAAAATCGAATGACGGATTGATGATTGATGTTTGAATATGACAAGGGTATGATTGGTTTTCTATTTCTACAAGTTAAATATGCCACAATGATTAAATAAAAAAATGAAAGCTATATAACTTAAAACCTAAAACGGGCACGAAAAACGAGTGCTAAAAACCTAAATGTTGCAAATTAAATCCTAGAACAAATTTAAAAGCTAAAATAGATTCTAAATGACAAATAACGAAGTTTAAAAAAAACTAGACTAAAAACGGAGGTCGTTTGACCCAAAAACGAGTCAAGACAAGAACGGGAACGAATCCCGTTCTTTAAAAAGTAAATTTTTGAAAAATTAATCCTACAGAAACTTTTTTTTTACACAAGGAACCATAATTCGGTATTCTAGAATAAAGATAAAGGAGATCATGCATATCTCTAACAAACTTCTAAACGTATTCGGGTTTGACTGTTACTACTAGCAGCAAGAACAATGCTACCAGCAGGAACCCTTTTATACTAACAGCATGAACTATAAAGTAACTCTACCAGCAGGAACTATACTTGTCTAACAGTAGGAACTATACTTAGTACAAAATTAATAATTTCTAACAGTTCGAGTCCTAGCTCACCCCTGACTTCCAAGCTTCCCCTAAAAAAATTTTTTTTTTTTAAACTTAAAAAGGACTTATAAATAAGTAATTTTCTTGACTACGAGTTTTTACAAAAGCTTATGAATAAGCTAGAAAAAGCACTTGAAATTGACAGTTTACCTTTTTAACTAAGACTTAGATTATTTTAAACTAAATAGTCCAAATAAGCTTACAAACTTTATTAATAAGCAACACATAAATATAACAAAGGCTTAAACAAAACAAATAAGCTAATAGCCATTAGCAAAGCTTTATGGCTGCAGCGAAAAGGCTCTTGGGGCACTTTTAGGGCTTATTTTTAACCCCTTAAAGTGGGACCCAATGGCTGAGCTTATAGGTGCTTAAAGCACACCCTATAAGCTAGCAAAAAATGCCAAAAAGAAAGAAAACGGTGAGTTGAATGACAGCTTAAAGAAGCTGTCAAAACAGGCTTTTGCACCAGGGGAAATTTTTGGCAGATTTGAAAATAAGCTCTAAAAAGCTCAAAATAAGCTAAATTTGCTAAAAAGCTATCTAAACTAACCTAATAAGCTTAATGCAACAATAAACAAGCAACAACAATAAGCACTTAAATAAGCAAACCAAGAATTGACAGTTTTGGCTAATTATGACAGATTTTAAGAAAAACTTGTAAAATGAGATTTTAAACTACAAGATCTATATTTTAGGCACTAAACAGCAATAATAAGCATAAATAAGCATATTGGAACAGGAGATAAGCACAAATAAGCTGAAAATAAGCAAATGCAATAAAATGAGCTAAACTGAAGAAAAGAGGACTTACAAAGCCCTTTGCTCTAAACAAGGGCTAATAAGCTATTAAAAGCTCTGTCTACAAGCTCCAGTTATAAATGATAAGATGGTTGTGTCCATAGCCCTAACCATAATGGCTTATCTTCCAAAAAGTAAGCTGTGGTAATTGAGGGTGGATTTTTTTTTGATTTTTGTATTTTCTACTTAACTTTTTAGTTTACTCAATGAAAAAAGCTTATAAATAAGCTATTCTAAGAGCTTTTTAACCTCACTTTAACACAATTTGACAACTTAACACTTGGAGTTTAAAGATTGAAATTTAACTTAAATACCTCAAAATTTCATTAAACTTTAAAATTGATACAATGCTGAAAGAAAAAGTTTAATAAGCTGAAAATAAGTAAAGTGACTTAATGAAGATTACAAGTAAACTAAGATTAAGCTAAGATGCCCTTTAGGCTTACAAAATGGTCCTATTTATAATCGAATTCTTCTTTTCTTGGTCTTGCAGCTATGCTTTCCTTGTGAGAGCTTCAAAGGGTGTGTTAGTTGTGTGAGAGTCTTCCAAAAGCTAATTTAGCCATCCATATCAACGTGTGCTTATTTTTGAAGTGCCATTCTAAGTCGTCGAATTAGCTTGGGAGTGGTGGGATGGCTAAATTGCAATTCTTATAGCTGGGTGGTTTAGTGGAGGGGGTGGAGAGGGAATATCCAGGGTTTAGTTAGGGTTTATGGGATAAATAGGAGTGGTAACCGTGAGTTGGTTGAGGGGGGGGGGGGAATGGGTGGAAAGGGTGTTATAAGGGACAGGGAAATATGTTTGGGTGTTTGGCAAATTAGGACCCCCAAGTTGTATAGGAGTTTTGCATCCATGGTCCTTATGGTTAAATGAGTTTTAGGGTTTGGCAAGAAAACCCCCTCAACTCATATATGTCTTTTGCAAAACATGTACTTGTTGTTAATACAAGTATGAGACTTGGGAGATTAGTCCTCTACTTGTACTTTGATCTAATTGCGAATTCCACCCTTGCAGTCTTTTTCTTCTTGTAATACACTTAGGGATTTGGCATTTTTGGTCCCTCAAGTTATATTTCTTTTGATTTTGACTTCCTTTTGACTTTGACTTTGTTTTTGAGTTCCTCTTGACTTTGATTTTGTCGGGATTGACTTTGACTTTGACTGTTTGACTTTTTGGCTTCGATTTGGCTTCGTCTTTTCACACTTTTCCATTTCAGTTTTGTCGTTTTTGGCTTTGTTTTTCGTCCTTTTCTGAATATTCGTTTCCTGCACAACACAAATGCAAAAAAAAACATATATTTGGCAGTTTTTGTCTGTTTTTGGTCATTTAAGTCTGTTTTTTATGGAGAAAGGTATGTGTAATTAAGCACATACTAGGTACCATCAACCAACTCACTTGTGGTCAATGTCTAAAAATCTAGGCAAACAATATGTGATTTGAAATCCATCCGGCAGGCAACACTAACTGTTCGGAAGGAATGTAATCAATGCCTAGCGATCTAGGCAAAAACTAAAAATGACTCGACGGACGGCTCGCTACCTCCGATTGGTACACAACTCGTAGTCAATGCCTAGCGGAATGGATAAAAAATTATGTAATCCCAACAAACTACTAATCCCCTTTGTTGATAAGTGGTTAATATCTATATCCGAGGAATAACACATAAAACAAAACAGGGAGAAAAAGGATAAATTATGTGCCTAACGGTTTAGATTGCAAAAATAGCCCCAACACAAAGGCTGACGATACATCTGTCGTGAATACATAACCCAAAATACTACAAGTACAAAACATGTTCAAAGATTACAAGTCTAAAATGTTACAACAGTGAATTAACTATGAGCAGTGGAAGAAGGGCGAGGTCCACCGCCAGGGGTAGGACCAGCCCCGTCCGGCATAACATTCTGGAGCTCGGAGGGGTCAAGAAGGTAAGCACGTGTCACCTTATCCACGTAAGGATAATGCATCTCGAACAGCTTCAAATATTCACCCATAAAAAAGATCAGAAGACGCAGGGTTGACTCCAGGACTAGCCTTGAGCACAACATCATCCGCCTTCGCCTGGCCCAGAGAAATACCATCAATAAAGCCTTTGCCCACAGCCAAGCTTAAAACTTCACCCACCGACTCCTTATATTCTTTGCTCTGGAGAAGTCTTTGAACAAAGGTGGGGAAGTACTCAGTAATAAGACGTTTGCGGATCATCTCACCTTTCCCAGCGGCTACAGCAAACTTCTCCCTATCGGATCTCAGTTGCTCAACACCAGTCTCGGACTCCTTCAAAGCAACCTCCAAACTCTTGATACGCTCAGCCTGAGAAACAACCAACTCATCAGACTCTTTCTTCCCTGCTTCCAGCTCAGCAACCTTAACCTTCAAAGCCTCTTCCCTACGCAAAGCATCTTCATAATCATGCGAAAGTTGGCCATAATCAGAAACTTTGGCATCGAAAGCCACCTGGAGGTCGGCCAACTTCTTCTTACAACCGGCATACTTAGTCTGGGCAAGGTCGCAAGACTCTTGAAGCTTGTCACTCTCCTCATAAAGCCTTTCAAAATGGAGCAACATGTTGGCCTGCTGTTGGGATGACTGGCACAGAAGCTTCCAAGACCGCCTAACGGCCTCACGATCATCCATACCTTCGTTAAAGAACGCAAGGTCGGCAGGGGTAAAGATGTTGGACATCATATCACGACAGTGACGAAACTTGACCATGCGATCAGAATCAGTAAGTCCCCATACAGGAGTAAAGGGCAACTCACCAAAATGCCTAGCGGAACCTGCAAAAAAGAAAGTATAAAAAAAACATAAGAGAAAACACAAAGCAATGATAAGAAAGGAAGAAAAATACTTTCTCCAGTAGAAACAGTCTTTTCACCTCCAGTACGATGAACAGAAGGACGTTGAGAAGCACCTTGACCATCATTTTCACCTCGACCCTCCCGCAACCCAGCTTCCGTTTCACGAACACGCTCCGCCTCAGTTTCATGAACATTCCCCGCCCACCACGACCATTCATCAATAGGAGTAACCATATACCACCATCATCAAGAGCTAAATGACTGAGCATGACCCAATCAAGTTCAACTGATTGATGAATCTCGCAAGACCATTTAGATCGAGCGTCCAAAAACAGTTTCATAATGGACAGGTTTATCAGTAACAAGTGCCTTGGGTGGGAACAATTTGATTTAAAGAGACGAGAGGGAGGAAACAGAACTCCGAACCGTTAAGGACCATCAAGCTAAGGGTTTTATTCTTTTTCTTCTTTGGATGTACCCTCCTATCCAACAAGAACACCGATCTTTGGTCCAACCGATGCCTACCACCAACGGCTTAATAAAGCCAAAAGATCTTCATCTCCTTAGCTTCTTTTTCTCTCTAACGGCACAACACGCTTTGGGCAAAGATCTACCTCAGCTCATTCCATTGCAGGAGAAGTCTATGGGGTGATATCCTCACAGACGATGCAACACGGGATGGAAACATGTTTTATCAACACAGGGAAGTTAGGAGGTAATCAACGTGCCTGCAAAACAATCTTCAAGCACCAAGGCGTCTGAGACGAAGGAAATTTGGCCATAGTAAGTGAAGTGCAACAAAACACAACAAAAAACATAATATACCTCCAAAAAGAATAAAAACCCAACAAAAAAAAGTAGGAAGAGGTGGGAGAAAGAACGCCAGCGAAAAGGTATACCCTACACACCTCACCGACCCTTCCATACGGGAACATAAGCCCAATCCTTCTCCAAGTAGTGGAGATTAAGCAGCAGCATACAAAAGGCTGTTATAAGGCTTGAATGTAATTTGACATGGAAACCTCCAGTAAGGCGTTAGCCACATCGGCCGCGATTATACTCCGACGTACTGGGAAACACATCGGCCACACTGGAATCATGAATGCCGCCATGACATGCAATTAGAGCCAATTGAGAGATGATATGAGATTGGAAGTTTTCGTGGTAGTGTTAGGCCCGCCGGTCGATAAAGATAAAATATACATCCGAGTACCATTTTTTAACATTAGAGAGAGAGGAAAGGCAACCATTAATACATTGGTTTTAAACCTTTCCGAACCACGCTTTGAAAAGAAAACCAATTCCCCACTTACACAATATATAGAAAACTAGCCCTAAATAACCGTGGAACTATGGAAGATATTTAAAGCACGACAATACATTTCGAAAATCCACTGAATGATTACACCTACTGACAGATTAATAGGATATGTGACACAAAAGAAAAACTCAACTAAGCCTTAAAAAGAAAGAATGAAAGGAACCCTTGAACACCCCCCCCCTACCCCCCCCCCCCGGCAAAAAATGATGAACAATAAACCTATTTGTTCGTTTGACATTTGATCCAATGGGTAAAACCGGCAGGAGAGCATGGGATGTTAAGTTCAACGTAATGGCATATATCCCAGATATATTTTTTTAACTGATTTTCCATCAAAGTATACGGAATAAGCACATTGCTCAAAGCTTAGATTGTAACGACCCACTAAGGAGGGATCTCTAGATCTGGCGGGCAATCGCAAGGTGAGAATTGAACCAGTGATTCTATCCGACATGGGGAGATGTCCGAGAAAGAGATGGATAAAAGAAAAAGAGTGAAATAGAGGAAAACAACACCTGAGAAGTAGACTAAATGACAACTGTTTAATAAATTTATGAACAGATAAACAATGCAAAAGGTAGGAGATATTTTATTGAGTAAAAGGAAGGGAAGAGACGAAACATCACTCTATCATATCATGACAAAGCAAGATCTTAACGCACACGATGACGCGGAGTAAAAAGACACTGATACGGGCTGCGCTTCCCCAAAAGTTGACCAACAACACAATTTACCAAGGGTTTAAATAAAGATATTTTGGGCAGTGATAACATAAACATTATTAACCTAATAATCATTATAATGATAATGAAAGATACTGTATAATAATAATGAAAACAGTTAGGTAAAAATCATTAAAAAGAAAAATTAATGTTATATAAATAAAATACGACAGACGGAATAAATAAATAAAAGTATAACAAGAAAATGTTATACGAAAGCAAGCCATGAGAATTATAAACATATGGGTGGACATTTTCTGTATATAGTAACTGGACCTGTTAGGATAGAGGCGCTAGAAGACATTCCTGAGAGCAGCTCATTATTGTCGAACATAGATTAAAAAGCCTGTTTAAAAAATACTCGATCGGTACACCACACAAATATAATAAGACTAAATACAAGTCGAGAAAGACCAAGAGATCACAAGTACACAATCATACACACGATAATAGTTAGTATGCCCTCCGTCCTAGAACAGTCAACCCGGAGAGACAATTTAAATGGTTAGTATAACTAAGCATGAGTCTACCTAGTCCGACAAAAGCAATATAGGCTCCTGGCTAACCTTTCTCCCAACGATGTCATAAACATATATCTCAACAGAATCTTTTGAGTATAATAAAGTACTCACTCCATTCATAAGCAACTGAGGACCCATCACACACATTTTATTACACAACATTATAATTACTAGGTCAAAATTACTAGGCCATTGTGGGACTATACATCAACCAAATAATCATACTCTCACCGGAGTTTTTGTCTTGATATAAACCAGACGAGCTTATCAACGCGTATTATCTTATCGACAGATTGTGAAGCTTTAATCCCATAAGGACGGGACGACATTCCTTCCTCAAGCGGATATTTGCATTCAACGAGTGCATTTTATAGTTGAGATGAAACGGTTTCCAATAACTTTAGAAAATAATAAGACAAAGGCTAAACGGATACCTGATAATTTAATTTGTACGTGTGGAATCAATAGTTTTAATGTGGGAATAGGCTGAAATACAATAACGGCCATTAAAAGTTAAATTTTATTACTTAAATTTGTTAAGTAAATATTGCGTCTCTTTCGCATCTTCTTATATATAACTCATTCACGAGCACCGAACACAACACACATTTGCAAAATATTTTATATGAGTATGTGGCGGCCCGAGGAAAGATACCACAGGTGACTCGGTTTAATGTTATTGAGACCAATTTGAAAGGTACACAAAATTATTCCCCTCTCAACCGTCACTCTAATATCACAACCAATCAGCATTCAAAATCTCATCAACAAAAGTACATAAAACACTAAAATACTTTCCCATAGACAAAAACGGCGACATTAAAGAACAGAACGACTACGCGCATGAAAGTATACGTATAATCGCACATACGTTTTCTTCGATATCAAAATAGTAAATATTATAGAACGAATGTTGATTCTACAATCCTAGTCTAATTCTCTCTTCATAAATCCTCTCTAGCATATCTCTCTAAAATCGCGTTTCGTGACACAGACATTATGATGAGTCATAAATAGCGAGGAGCGCGAGAGAATTTCATAAGTTAGAATTATAGACGAGCGCATCTAGAAATATAATAAAAGAGACAAACTCTAACATTATATACGATAATCTAGATGAGTAAAATCAAACTTATGCGTCCTCTCTCATAATTCACAAACATAGTAATGTCTGTGCGCGCAAGATATTGCAACCAATAGCGAGTTTCTAATTCTTCCCCACAACACAACCTGCAATAAGAATAAACACAACAAATTGACATCTTAAAAGCACAACATGCACTCCCAATCTATATAATACTCAGACCTCATCCTCTAGCTAACTAACCCAAATAACATCGTGCTTTACAGATTTCTTCTGTGTCTCTGAGTCTCTCCTCGAGCATCTTCACTCTATACTTCAATATCATGCTAGAGTACTACAAAATGTGCAACAGATACAGGTGAACTATTAGATCTCTCTCCTATACCACATTACCATACCCAAAGTGCTAAAAAATATCAAAAAAACAGACAACACGCAATACAACTCGCAAACTAATTAAAAATTGTATGAGCGAAATATTCAATGCGCATGTATTGTTCTGACCGGAGTTAAACTGACCATATTCAGAAAAAAACTGACATATACAGAAACATTACGTCATCATCCACTCAAGACAACATTTTACTTATAGAAGCGTGCATCCTCAACAACCCCTGGTCAGAGAGAAAACCTCTCATAATTTCACCATTCTTTCTAACTAATCACCAGCACCTTTATTATAATGCTAGACTTCGGACTACTAATAGCTCAAACCTCCTTTACCTTGCTATATACCATCTATTTTGTTAATCAACTGACAAGTCTAACATCGTACGAGCAACTATCGCATTATGACAATGAAACCTCAAAAAGTCCTACGAAGAAAAAGCGAAAACAATTATTCGTAGGTTAGAATTACTATTCAACCTTCAAATCAACTCAAATGCGCTCAAAGAGCTATTACGGGAAAATCGAGCAATAAACATGCTCATGAGCGCTTATCTAGTGAGAACTGACCACTGAACAGAGCCTCGTAGAAGACAGATGGAGCGAGAGACTAGAATTAAATTGAAAGATGGTGCAACTTCGCACATTTAACAAAGATCAGAGTAGCTACGGGACAACAAAATTGCATTCAAAACAAACACTACAAGGTACTTATTTCTCTCCCTGAGCGCGCTCCATATTTATTCATCAGTAATCTATCTCTAGCCAGTAGATAATGATGCAGCACAAAAGTCATAGCATTCTAAAATTTAGAAGACTAAAATCTATATACCTCTATTCTAGCTCAACTACATACAGATCCACTCCAGATCTCATGTTTCAATTGAATATTACACAACACATAAAGATACAGAGTGCCTTGAGATCCAAATATTCTGTATGAACTACCAATGCGCGCTCGCTTTCTTCTCTCTAAATTTCTTCCACATTTCTTCTCATCTTATTTTTCTTGTTTCTATAATGAAGTGAAAGGATATTTGGTTCCGACAAATATGCTTTACCTATAGGTGTTAGTCCATAGCCAAAAATACACAATCCAAAGTATTTTCTTCTTGACAATATTAAGTATGACTAACAGTTTTAACAAGCAGTTTTAAGTATAACTAGCAGTACTAATTATACTTAGTAGTACTAATTGACAAGACTAACATTACTAATCCTTTACAAAAAATTTACAAAGACATAAAGAGATGTAGACATTAAGGTGTAAGCATTCCAATACTTGAGACCAAGTACTGAAACCTTCCAGCATCAAAACCTTTTGTAAGAAGATCTACCACATTATAATCAGTATGAATTTTAACCATTTGTATTAACTTTTTAGCATTGCAATCTCTTATAAAATGATGCCTAATCTCTATATGTTTTGTTTTAGAATGTTGAACAAGATTTTCTATAATACAGATAGTACTGTTATTGTCAATATTAATGACGGTATTCATGAAATTGTACCCATAATCTAGCAATTGATTTTGAATCCAGAGTACTTGTCTACGGCAACTAGCAGCAGCCACATATTCAACTTCAGTTATAGAAGTGGCAACCACAATTTGCTTTTTACACTGCCATGATATCAACCTGTTTCCCAAAAACTGACAACCTCCAGTTGCAGACTTCCTCTCTTGAGTTGCTCCAGCATAGTCACTATGAGTATAAGAAACTAATTCAAATGGAGAATCCTTAGAATACCAAAGGCTTAATGTTGGTTTGCGTTTAAGATATCTAAAAATTCTCTTTATAGCTAAGAGATGTGATGTCTTTGGAGTAACCTAAAATCTGGCACATGCATATACTGCAAACATAATATCTGGCCTAGATGCTGTAAGATACATCAAAGATCCAATCATAGATCTATAGAGATGTACATCAACATCATCAGCATCTCCATCTTTGACTAAAGGCTTTTCCAAATCAACTGGAGTAGAAGCAGATTTTACATCTGTATAGTTGAATTTCTTCAAAATCTCAGCTACATATTTATCCTGACTTATAAATATTCCATCTTCTTTCTGTTGTACTTGTAATCCTAGAAAGAAAGTAAGTTCTCCTATGGAACTTATTTGAAACTTATCCTTCATAAGCTTCTCAAATGCAGTACACAGATCCTTGTTTGTAGAGCCAAAGATAATGTCATCAACATAAACCTGTACAAGCAAAATATCTCCTTTTTGCTTCTTGATAAATAATGTCTGATCTATCTTCCCTCTTTTAAACCCATTGCCTAACAGATAGTTAGCCAATGTTTTATACCATGCTTTTAGTGCTTGATGCAACCCATAAAGTGCCTTGACCACCTTGTAAACTTTGTCTGGATGGCCAAAATCTTTAAATCCTGGTGGTTGAGTAACATAAACTTCTTCCTCAATAGTTCCATATAAGAATGCACTCTTCACATCCATTTGATATACCAAAAAACCCATAAAAGAAGCATAAGCTAAAAACAATCTTATTGCCTTAATTCTTGCCACAGGAGCAAAAAATTCTTCATAGTCTATACCTTCTTCTTGTCTATGGCCCTGTGCAACCAACCTTGCTTTATTCCTAATCACAATCCCCTTTTTATCTTTCTTGTTTTTGAAGACCCATTTTGTTCCAATGGCCCTATTTCCAATAGGCAAATCTACAAGTATCCAAACCTGTTGGAGTTTGAATTGCAGAAGTTCTTCCTGCATTGCTTCCACCCAAGATAAATTAGATAGAGCTTTAGCAATACTTGTGGGTTTAATCTGTGATAGGAAACAAACATATAAATAAGTATTCAGGATATCATGTGTTTTCTGTTCATATACAACACTAAGAAACCCTTGTTTAGAAGTAGGTTTTGTCATTCTTCTTGTCTAAACAGATGTCTTCACATCACCAATCACATTTCAATTGGGTGATCTTTATGTATTCTCATATTTAGAGTGCTTGGTACTGTATAGGAATTAGTGATGTTCCCTAAATCAACTTTTGGTTCATCTTCATCATTAAAGAACTCAACATGAGTAGCTCCAAGTGTATGACTAGCTCCCATTTTAAACATATCTTTAAGGCTTTCTTGATCATTTAAACTAGCAATACTTATTGATGGATCAACAATATTAACTTCAGGACTAGCAGTATTAACATGTTTTCCAGCAGCATTAACCTCCTTAGTACTGCTATCATCTTCAAACTTATCTTGTTCATCATTCTCATTATCTGGACCATCTCCAATCTGCTTTTGATCATCAGCAGTATCATCAACAGCAGATTTGATTCTCCATTACCAACATCCGTTGGAAGGAGAATCAAAAGTATAGAAAGCAATCGTTTCCAAAATTGGCATCACAATGCAATCCTGACTGGTTTCTTTGATGTATCTGCATTAAGTTCTCCTTGTGTACCTATAGATTCATTAGGATTAGTACCTGCCACACTGGTATATTTATATCATTAGCTTGTGATGAGAATCAATATCAAACAGCCACTTTTGGACCTTCCCTTCTATATAGGCTTATTCTCTAAAAACCCAATATGCCAAGTTATCTTCATACCCATCCTGGAATCTAGTGTATGTATCACCATAATATCTTCCTACTCAAATGAATTTCCAACAAAGAAACATTCATCACATTTCCAACAAACTTACCTAAATTAGTCTAAAATATTAAGAATGTAACATGACATCCCAAAAGGACACATTAAAGCTTAAGGCTGTTTAAAACCTCTACAAATTTTCAAAAGGTGTCTTGTTAATGAGCTTGACAACTAAGACCCATTCTGTACATAGCAGCAGTTACTAAACTGCTTCAGCCCAAAATGTGGGTAGAGTAACTTAGAGTCAGCATACCAGGTTCTAGCGCCTCAATTATTGTCATATTCCTCTTTTAGCTACACCAATCTTGCTGAGGATTCCAAGCAACACTATATTCTCATCTTAATAACCTTTCTCTCTGCAAAAAACATCCATAACTTATTCTTAACTCAGTGCATAATTATCACACCCTGATGATTTTCAATTACATACCACAAGGTTTTCTATTTCTTTGATAAAGTTCTTAAGAATCTCACTGGTTTCATCCTTAGTTGCTAAAAAGAAAACCCAAGTAAACCTGCTATAATCATCAGTGACTACTAAGCAATACTATCTTAATGCATTAAAACTACTCTCAACGAAAAAAAGAGGTTTGGACCAAACAAATCCATATGAAGCATAAACAAAGGCTTTTAGTAATTGGATTCAAAACTTTGGACTTACAAGAAGCTCTGTGTTGCTTCCCTTTAAGACAAGAAACACAGGTTTGGTCATTTTCAAAACGTTTTGTAGGCAAACCTCTTACAACAAGACAAGTTAAACTCTATTTAGAAACAATGTTCTTCATATCAAAACTGTACATATTGTCTTTTCTAGGAATTTTAAGAAGTATCTGAGTTTCATCAAGCAACTTAAAATTAGGAAATAAGACAAGACATTCAGTGTCAGTAAAAAGGACATAGTTCTTTTTGTCACACAATCTGTGAGACACTAAAAAGATGAATTTAAACTCAATGACAAATGTATAACATCTTCAAAATCAGACTAACATATATTTAAGTGATATCTTTACCATAAAATTCGACCCACCCATTGCGCCGTCCCCCAAAAGTAACCTAACCTCCATACAATTCCTTGAAATCTGAGAGATAAGATATGTTCCCAGTCATGTGCCTTGAGCATCCACTGTCAACAAATCCTTTATCATCCATTAGTGGCTTGCCCTGCACATAAAAAACAAGAAAATAGTTACTTTGGGACCCAAGCATTACTTCTACTTGATCTCGCCATCGTCCATCATGGTATGTATGTCTTATCAAAGCAAAAGATGCACCATTAGGTTTGGTTAGGTCTCCAACCCAACATGCAGAGTGTCTTAATAGTACTGTACCTTTTCCCTAACACAGCATTACTGGTTCTGTATATGACCTACAGTGTTTACCGTTCTCTGGGCCTTTCAGTATGATAGTGTCTCATGGCAGTATTAACATATCTACTAGTTAATGTTGTTTGCTTATAAAAGGGCCTCTGAGCAGTTGATTGTGCTTGTTTAGAAAAATGTGACATTGATTTAGCACTATGAACTGCTGGTTTAGGTGAGCATTATTAATAGGCCTAACAATATTAAGTGGTGTGAGGCCAGTTTTCAACAAAACTGCTCTTTTGGACTCCATATTCCTGGGGTTAGTATCAATTGGTGGGGGTGTGGGTGAGGACACTAGGGTGTGTGGTTTTGGCATAATAGTCATAATCCACCCTATTGTAATTATTTCTAGATACTATTCTTTTTCTTTGATGGTGATTACAGTTAATCTACACATGATCAAAACTCCCACAAATAAAACAAGCTTTGTTATACATCACAAAATCACTTCCTAGTTGATTGGACTTTTGTCCATTCCAGTTTCTTTGATTCCCCCTAGGACTTTGTGATCTATACATCTCAGCATACCTAACTGACTTTTTAACTGGTTTTTCATGATTTTTAGGTTTGACAAACTCTATCTTTTTATCAACAAGAAAAACAGTTTCTTTATCAACATTAAGTGGAGACTCAACAAAGCTACTTATGTCTTTTGATCTGTGTTCTTTTCACCAAAGGAGTCATCAGAATTTTCCTTAGAATCATCTGATTTTTTATCACAAACAATGTTAGACTCTAGCTTACTATCCTTAGAACCATAACTTTTGAATTCAGGGTCTTTGAATTCATCAAGACCAGAATAAGACAAATCAAGTTTTGTAGGTCCATTATAGATTAAAGGATGGGGTGGAGGAACAACATTATACCCTAAACCCTTTTTACTTCTGTCAGTTATCTGACTTCCTAACAACTTGTCTAGGCTCTTTGAGGCATTATCAAATTTCTCAATTTTAAATTCAATACCCTCTTTTTCTTGCTTAACTTTTTCAAACTCAGTTTTAAGCACACTTATTTCATAGTCTTTGCAAGCAACTTCCCTTTTAAGAACTGCAACTTCTTCACTAAAAAGAACCTCATTCTTTCTATATGTGACAAGTTGTTCTTCCTACAGTTGCTAAACCTCTTTTATAAGTAGTTGTTGTCAATTTCAGTTTTTTTTTTTATTGATTAAGCTTAACAATTAAATCATCACACTATTTCTTAAGAGTTTCATAGTTTTTCAGACAAGTTTTAGTGCAAGATTTATCGTTATATACCTCAGAGTCTGAAAACGCCATTAGAGCCATGTTTGTCTGAGCCTGTTCTTCTGCCATATCACTCTAGTCAAAACCTACACCATCTATAGCCAACATTGCCTTTGAAGATGTGTCTTCATTGTTTCCATGCTTCCTAGTATTGTCTTGATTTCTGAACTGACCCTCTTTTGTTCCTTGTTGGCTCCAGTATCTACACTTCCCCTGAAAATGTCGCCATCTTGTGACAGTTGAAACACTCTACCTTGGATTTATCATATCCAGCAGTATCATTAACATTAATGAAAATTTTCTTGCATGTCCTCTGAAAGTACCTCTTTGCCCTCATACTTAGCAGAGAGAGTTGCCACTTCAAATCCATTGGCTTCCATATTATCTTCATGAATTCTCTAAGTCTCCTTCTTTATGAGAATAAAACCATTAGATACTCACCAGAAAAGCATACACAGCATTATCACTAAAGCTAGCAGTACTAACTTGAGGACTAGCAGTGTTAACATTAGGGCTAACAGTACTAACTTCATATGCAGGTTTAGCAGTATTAACATCATTAGTACTGTTAGTGCTTGGAGCAGTCATAAAGGCCAAGGTTTGAGCACCACTACTTGCACCAACAGATTTCTTTACACTTTGTTCAACAATTTTGAAGTTGTTGTATAAATCATCGATGCTCATTTTTTCAATTTCAGCCTTATTCATCCAGACTACAACATGAGTATTCCACTCAGGGGGCAAGCTTCCCAAAAAATTTGAATTTAAGTCTTCTTGAGTGATGACTACACCCAAAATTGCAAGCCTACTAACAATCTTCTGGAGCCTGTTAAAGATAGAGTCAAAAGACTCTATGCTTGATGCACTAAAATTTTCATATTGTTGCTTCAAAAGTGTCTTCTGTGTTTTTTTAGTGGCTTTATTACCTCCAAATCGTGTTTCGATAGCAGCAAACATTGTTTTAGCATCATTGTACTGACTAAAAGTAAGTTGATGTTCATATGGGAAGAGCCATGAGTACAACTTCTAGCCTTCACAATCATTCTTCTTGTTGGTATTTTCTTCAGCAGTTACAGGTACTAACATCTTTGTATCTAAAGTACCATTCTCTTGTGCTGTTTATGGTACAGATACCCATGAGTTACCATTCTCTATGACCTCCCATGGAGCATAGTCTTGTACCTGAAAGTACTGCTTGATTCTTATCACCCACATCTTATACTCACCTATTTGAGTAAGGAAGCTTAGTATTAAATTAACTATGTGCAGATTCAAATTCCATGACTTCTAGATCAAAGTTTCTCAAAGCAAAAGCTCTGATACCACTTGTTGATCCCAATCCTTGATCAATTCCTTTGCTTGTCTAAGGTTAAATTACCTTAGATAAATCTGTTAGCCTTAAAATATGGTGACATATCCGGAATTACATTAGTTCATTTATAGTGTGACATATAGGTTACTATTAATGTACTAAGTATGATAGTTTATGTCACAAGGACTATAAATACCATCCCCTCCAACCTTGCATGGAGGGTGAAGTTCACATTTGTATAATGTGTAAGTGTGTGTTGTTTTCTCTCAACACATCCATATCTTCCCATCTCTTTTTCATCTTTCAAGCTCTAATAATATGGCAGTACATTTTTATTATCACTTTACCATACCTCCAGATCTATTTTAATTCCTTGTTCTTGTATGTCATTTATTCTCTACAATTGTATCAGAGCTGCAGGGGTGTGTCGTATCATTTGTTTGTTGTTACCGTTCACTCGGTTACTGTTCATGTTGTTTCGGGTTGTTTATTGTTGTTACAAGTTCTGCCATGCGTTTTGTGCTAAAATAACATGTTCTTCAAGTAAACAAATCTGGGTTTATATCTATTTTTCCTGGTTGCGTTTTGGTGAAGAGGAAAAACCCAGATCCAGTTTTAAGAAAAAGTACAAAAGTACTGAAAGTGACAGGTCAACTGCGTTTTGGTGTGGTCAACTGCGTTTTGGCCATTGCGTTTTGACAGATTTGATTGCGTTTTGGTGGCTGTGTTTTGCCTGTTGAAGACCATTTATAAAGAATATGGAAACGAAATGCTGCCCAAATCACAACAAGACTACGTTTTGTGACTATTGCGTTTTGCTAAACCACGACCAAACCGAGTCAACTTGGTTATTACCGAGTTGACCCGGTCACTCAATGAGATCAAACCACGAACAAGAAAAGAAGACACAAGACTCAAAATAAACCTGCTCCTCCTCCAAATGTAACATAACCTCCATCAAATTACTTAAAATCTGAGAGATAAGCTATGTTTCTAGTCATGTGCCTTGAGCATCCACTGTTAACAAATCCTGTGTCATCTTGTTGTGGCTTGCCCTGCACATAAAAATAAGGAAATTAGATTCCTTTGGGGACCCAAGCCATCACTGACTTGGATCTGCCTCGTGCATCAATGTAATTATGTTTCTTCAAGGTGATTGATGCACTATCAGGTTTGGTAGGTCTCCAAACCCAACATGCTGACACCTTTATAACATTTTCCTGATTAACCCTAACAACATTAACAACTGCAGAATTTGGCCTAGCCATTTTAACAGCTTTTGGCCTAGCAGTATTAATTGCTTGTGCCTTGGCAGTATTAACTTTTTGGGTAAATCTTTTGTTGGTTAATACTTTTTTTGCTTGAAAGGGTCTTCTTACAGTTGATTGTGCTGTTTTTTGAAAAACATGACATTGGTTTAGCACTAAAAACTGTAGATTTGGGATGAGCAGTATTAATTATCCTGGCAGTATTAAATGGTTTTAGGCCAGTTTTTATTAAAACTGCTCTTGAAACCATATTCCTTTGAGCATTAAGGTGAGTCCTATTAGTAGTATAGTTGTAGTTTGTCCTGTTATAATTATTCCCATATACCATCATTTCCCTTTGATGGTATTTACACTGAGTCTGTACATGATTAAAACTCCCACAAATAAAGCAAGCTTTGTTATACATCACAAAATCACTTTCTAGTTGATTGGACTTATGTCCATTCCAATTTCTTTGATTTCCCTTAGGAATTTGTGATCTATACATCTCAGCATACCTAACTAACCTTTTAACTAGTTTTTCATGATTTTTAGGTTTGACAGACTCTACCTTTTTATCAACATGAAAAACAGTTTCTTTATCAACATTAAGTGAAGACTCGACAAGGCTACTGGTGTCTTTTGATACTTGTTCTTTTACCAAAGAGTCATCAGAACTTTTCTTAGAATCATCTAATTTTTGATCAAAAACAATGTTAGACTCTTACTTACTATTCTCAGAACCATAACCTTTGAATTCAGGCTCTTTAAATTCATCAAGACCAGAATAAGACAAATCAAGCTTTTTAGGTCTATTATAGATTAAAGGATGAGGTAGAAGAACTTCACTATACCCCAAACCCTTTTTACTTTTGTCAGTTGTCTGACTCTCTAACAACTTATCTAGGTCTTTTGAGGCTTTTTCAAATTTCTTATTTTTAAATTCAATACCCTCTTTTTCTTGCTTAACTTTTTCAAACTGACTTTTAAGTACATTTATTTCATAATCTTTGCAAGCTACTTCTTTTTAAGAACTGTAACCTCTTCACTAAAAAGAACCTCATTCTTTCTATATGTGATAAGTTGTTCTTCTAAAATTGCTAAACCTCTTTTATAAGTAGTTGATGTAATCTCAGTTTAATTAAGGTTAACAATCAAATCATCACACTGTTTCTTAAGAGTTTCATAGTTTTCCAGACAAGTTTTAGAGCAAGTTTTATCATTATATACCTCTAAGTCTGAAAACGCCATTAGAGCCATGTTTGTCTGAACCTGTTCTTCTGCCATATCACTCGAGTCAAAACCTACACCATATATAGCCAACATTGCCTTAGAAGATGTGTCTTCATTGTTTCCATGCTTTTTAGTGTTGTCTTGATTTCTGAACTGACCCTCTTTGTTCCTTGGTGCTCTACACTCCCTAACAAAGTGTCCCATCTTGTGACAGTTGAAACACTCTACCTTGGATTTATCATACCCAACAGTATCATTAGCATTTATGAAAATTTTCTTGCCTGTCCTTTGATAGTACCTTTTTGCCCTCATACTTAGCAGAGAGAGCTACCACTTCAAATCCATTGCTTCTAGATCATCTTCATGAATTTGCTCTAAGTCCTGCTGTAGGAGATTAGAACCATTAAGATTTTCAACCGTGAAAGCATACACAACATTATCACTGAAGCTAGCAGTACAAACTTGAGGACTAGTAGTGTTAACATTATAGCTAACAGTACTAACTTCATATGCCGGCTTAACAGTATTAACATCATTAGTACTGCTAGTGCTTGGAGCAGTCATAAAGGCCAAGTTTTGAGTACCATTACTTGCACCAATATATTTCTTTACCTTTTGTTCAACAATTTTGAAGTTGTACAAATCATCAATGCTTAATGTTTTAATTTCAGCCTTATTCATCTAGACTACAACATGAGTATTCAACTCAAGGGGCAAGCTGCTCAAAAAATTTGAATTTAAGTCTTCTTGAGAGATGACCACACCCAAGATTGCAAGCTTACTAACAATCTTCTGAAGCCTGTTAAAGATAGAGTCAAGAGACTCTGCGCTTGATGCACTAAAATTTTCATATTGTTGCTTCAAAAGTATCTTCTATGTTTTCTTAGTGGCTTCATTACCTCTAAATCGTGTTTTAATGGCAACAAACATTATTTTAGCATCAGTGTACTGACTGAATGTTAGTTGATATTCATTGGGAAGAGCCACGAGTAGTAAGCTTCTAGCTTTGACATCATTCTTCTTGTTAGTCTTTTCTTTAGCAGTTACAGGTACTGGCATCTTTGTAACAGAAGTACCATTCTCTTGTGTTGTTTGTGATATAGATACCTATGAGTTACCATTCTCTATGACCTCCCATAGAGCATAGTCTTATACATAGAAGTAATGCTTGATTCTTATCAGCCATATCTTATACTCACCTAGTTTGAGTATATGTAGCTTAGCAGTAGTATTACTATGTGCAGATTCAAATTTCATGACTTCTAGATCAAAGATTCTCAAAGCAAAAGATCTGATACCACTTGTTGATCCTAATCCTTAATCGATTCTTTAGCTTGTCTAAGGGTAAATTACCTTGGATAAATCCAAAATAACTTATTGTAGAAACTTTGTATGTATACTAAAGTGTATGCGGATTCTACACCTTAATATCTAGAAGTATTATGAATAAAACAGTAATTGTGAATGAACAAAGATATAACCAAATGCTCCAATATTATTAGATCAATAATACGAGTACTCTTCACCAGTACTAGGGTTTACAACTTTGAAGCTTTTTAATCGACTTCACAACTATGAAAACATGTATATCAACTAATGCCCAAGAGCCTCCTTTTATAGACTAAGGAGTCCTAGTCGGCTTACAACATATACTAAAGATAAACATAAACTTATAGAATATTCTGATACAATCTATTCTATAATTATCTTCTAATCTTCATCTCCAAGTTATCCTTATCTTCTGGCATCTCTGACTTCCTTTAGCAGTATTAATCTTTTCTGGCAGTACAAACTAACACTGGCCGTACTAAATTTGTGCTAGCAGTACTAACTCAGTTAATACTGTTAGTTATAATCTGAGCAGTACTAACCTTTTGTGAAGATTTATTCCCAACACTATGCCATCTGCTCGGCTCGATCTTGTTGCTCTTTCATCCATCCCCTAATTGTTTATTCATCCACGAGCTCAAATTTTTTCCCTCGATGAATAGTACATGTGAATAGTAACCGTGAACAGTACTATGAACAGTAACCGTGAATAGTACCCCGTGAACAGTACCCTGAATAGTAACAATGAACAATAATTTTTTTTGGAAACTTGAATCGAAAGCCCTCAACGAGCAAACTAATGAAAGCACTAGTTGATACGACCCTTGTGAATATTATCGGGATAGTAGCACTGCTTCAAGCATGTGCAGGCTCCTTAAGAAGAGAGGAAGAAGATTTAGAGGTTTATTGGCATAAAACATATCTTTCATTAATGAAAACCATTCGGTATATATAGCCGAATAACCCTATCTTGCAAGAAAAGATAAACACAAATCTTTTTCTAATCAAACATGTAATTAATGACTTTCCTAGATAAACATAAAGACTTAAATACTTTCCTAAACAATGACTTTATTTAAAGGATAAATTTAAATGGCATAATCTTTTTGCCATGCGGGCTTGGACCGAGCTCTCTTTGATCGCCTGGGATCTCTTGGACTGGGCGTCACATTAAGTTTTAAATGTTTAAACTTGCTTTTGTTGTTTGTCTTATGATAATGTTATTTTTTGGGTAAAGGGTTACCCCGGTAAATGGTATTAATCACAAAAAAACGTTTAAGAACAATGGAATGTGGCAGAGATACCACATTTACCTCAAGCCAAGGCTTGAACTACCACTAATTTGCTTATGACATGCCACAAACGAAATTACACATTACAAAAACCATAATGAAAACAACTCAAACTACATAGCCATAAATCTAAATGATGTTGGCAGCTTCCATAGCGAAAGAAAACTCAGCACCTTCGCCTTATTCTTGAATCTGAAAGTAACTAGCTTGAGACGAACCGTGACAACAATGGCGTCTCTTAATTCTTCTGGTGATCTTCTAGTTAGTTTAAACAACCTATTATTCCGTTCCAACCATATAAAATACGTAGCAGCTGCAAAAAGAATCTTACCCATAATATTTTGAACAGTTCGCTTGTTTGCCAAAGGTTGAAACCACGAAATTATATTCTCCAGAACTGGAGGAACCACGTCTATGCCCACAAGCCCATGAAGTAAACTCCACACTTTAGACGAATACGAGCACTCAAAAAAGAGATGTTCGTGTGAATCAGCTTGAGTACTACATAACAAACAACGTACTTGGGTCAAGTCAGTTGCTGGATCAACGTCCCACTTCTGTAGCTTATCTTGCGTCTTCAGACTTCTCCTCATTATAAGCCATAGCTAGAATGCATAGCGAGGAATGTCATGCGAAAACCAAACAATATGAAACCATGGAACTTCATTCCCTCGTGGCCTTAGAGCTTCCCACGCACATTTAACCATAAAATCTGTCATAGTACCATTACTATCACGCCACTTCATGCAATCTTGACATGAAGCAATAAGTGTAGGGGCTAGCACAAGACCTAGATTAGGAGCCTTTGCCAACAATGAAAGTGTCCAATTCCAAGTGCCATTTACAATCAAGTCAGCAACACACATATGTATAGAATACCCTTCCCTCGTTATGTCTCTAGGGGATAAAAACCTACTAAGAGGGCAATGCGTACTCCACATGTTGTACCAAAGAGATGTGTTTATACCGTTTCCAATACAACTCTAAAAAATGGTTTTACATGTTTTCTAAGCTGTAAAAGTTTTCTCCATCCATAACTCATATTCGCTTTAGGTTGGACGTCCCATATGGTGCGTCCTCTAAGCTTGTATGTATTGATCCAATGAACCCACAACAACTCCTTATTAGAGACTATATTCCATATATGTGTAGTCATAAGGGCAAGATTAAATACCTCATGGCTACATAATCCAAGCCCTCCTTCTTTTTTAGGAAGACAAATATCATCCCAAGCCACTTTTGCTTTACCACGCTTATACTCACCATTACACCATAGGAAACCCCGAATAAGCTATTGAATATCAGTAACAATCCCTATGGGAATGACTAGAACAGACACCCAATAAACTTGCATGGAAGAAATGACTGACTTACAAAGTTGGAGCCTTCCCGCAAAAGACAATGACTTGTTTTTCCAATCCCCAATCCTGTTACGGGATTTTTCAACAAGGACTTTGCAATCCCTATTTAAAAGCCTATATGAAATCAACGAAACACTAAGGTAATTAACTGGAAGCTCGCCTTCAGCAAATGGTAAGATATTAAGAATAGCCGTCTTGACATGATTCAAGACATTGCAAAAGAATGTCGTACTCTTTGGAATGCTTGGAATCAGGCCTGAAACCTTTTTAAACTCATCAAGGGATGCCATAATAACTCTAGCCGATTCTAAATCCCCATGACCAAAGATAAACAAATCATCTGCAAAACATACATTAATAATATGTAACTCCTCACAATGTTTATGGTATCGAAATGTTTTAGACATACAGACCCGTCTTTGAAGAATAAGGGTCAAGATCTCCATAACAAGCGTAAAAAGATAAGGCAAGAGAGGATCTCCTTGACGAAGCCCCTTGATGTAAATCGAGAATGAAGCCGAAGTTACACATGCCATAATCCACTTAATCATAGTGGAATGAAATCTAAAACACTTAAGAATAAATCCCAAGAATCTCCAATCAACCGTGTCATACGCCTTTTGAATGTCCACCTTAAACGCACATCTAGGAGAGCCTCTATTACGGTGATAATTGTGCATTAACTCCTGTGTGATAAGAATGTTATCTGAAATCTGTCTACCAGGCACAAAGGCAGAATAATTTTTACTCACCACCTCCTTAATCCCCTCAATAATACGATTAGTAAGAATCTTACTAATGCATTTATAGATCACATTACAACAAGAAATAGGCCCATAATCATTAACTTTGAGAGGAGTAGCAACCTTAGGTATAAGAGCCAAGAACGTATGATTAATCTCTTTAAGTAACTTTCCATTACTAAAGAAATCATGGATCGCGGTACAAACTACCTAACCAATCACATCCCATCCTTTTTTAAAGAATGTCGATGTATATCCATTAGGCCCCAGGGCCTTTTCATCACCAATATTGAACATAGTTGTTTTAATTTCGGCATTAGTTACTAGTTTGATCATATTCGTGTTAGCGCCATCCGAAACTTTCTTATTAAACAAGCCGGTTGTGTTCAACAAATCGCATTCCATACCTTAACCAATAAAAGCCTTGTTAGGATTAATGTTTTCTTAACTTAGTACCGACAGTATAAATAGTTAGTACTCACAGTTATACTTTGTACCGACAGTACAAAGTATTAAGTACTGTTAGTTAGTTAGTACCGTTAGTAGAAAGTTAGTTAGTACCGTTGAGAAGATATTTAAAAGATATTTATTAGATATTTTAGAAAAAGATATGTAAGCCATTTAGGGTTATCCTTAGTATATAAAAGGATCACCTTTGGCATAGTTAGAAAATAGATGAACACAGAAGATTACAGACGTATACACAAGTTTAGCAAATCATATATCATAGTTAGCAATCTGTAATCCTCAAGAACACTTTAATAAAGTTGTTATTCAGTTGTTCATTGTTCTTCTTAGTACCTGTGTTAAGATTCCGCATTAACACATAGTATTCATAGTCATTGTTTCTACATAGTCATTTGTATTTATACATCTTGGCTATCATCCTTTATAGGCTGCAAAGATCCATTCAGTTTATCAGGACCATCAAGCCTCATAATGTGAAATAAATACATCAGGAACACCCAAACTTGTTACTTCCATGTTCTTAGCAGTAGTGACAACATCAATGCAGCTTTTTTGATTTCTACTCTTGATAGGCTTATGAAAGTAAGATGAATTCGAATCACCTCCCTCCAGCCACTCGATCTTTGCTTTTTGCCTCAAAAATCAATCTTCATCTATTTTCGCCTCATTAAACGCTTGAACGTATACTGCCTCCTCATCACGTAGGGAACTGTTAGACGGGTAATGGTCTAGAGCTTTTTGTACCTCATCGAGTTCAAACCTAAGCCGATTTACTTGTCGTGCAAATTACCTTAATCATGCATTAGTTTCCTAAGAGGTTTCTTCAAAATCTTCATCTTTTGAGTAACCTGAAACATAGAATGACCAGCAACACTAATGTTCCAATGTGTATTAAGAACCTCTAAGAAACTACCTTTGTGAAACAAAAAGTTAAAAAACTTAAATGGTCTTGGTTTAGTATACGTCAAGGATGGGATTTTAAGCACACATGGGGTATGATCTGAAAT
The DNA here is from genome assembly GCA_026074375.1 of Tanacetum coccineum. Lineage (NCBI taxonomy): Eukaryota > Viridiplantae > Streptophyta > Magnoliopsida > Asterales > Asteraceae > Tanacetum > Tanacetum coccineum. Next base: position 2,347 of record BQNB010010793.1, on the reverse strand, counting down.
TTATATGGCTGAAACACGGCATAAGCACCTTGATAAGTATCTATGAAATCCAAATTTCCCATGATGCGATCTAGTTTTTTCAACACGCCATTCCTTCCTCTCGGTTTTTGGTTCCAAGTGAAGTGTAATCCCGTATTATGAATATCCATAACTTCAATGCTTCGCACATAATCTTTAAAGTCGCACATAGCAGAATTCATACTAGAAAAACCCGTACAAATATCTTCCATATTCAAAGGGACATTAAAATCTCCTAAAAGCACCCATGGCAGCCTACGAACCACCCTCTTATGGAGACTAAGATCAGCCCAAAGAAGACGTCTCTCTCTCGGGTCATTGCCTGCATAAATAAAAGTACAACAAATAGCTTTTTGATCAGCTCGATGTATCACCTTTGCATGAACAGCTTGATCTGTTTGAGCCATGACAACGACGTCAACAACATCTTTACTCCATCCTAGAATAATCCGACAGCCTTTGTTACTTAAATTCGCATTAAAAGTCCACTCCTAATTTCGAAAAACCTTCGAGCAAACAGTTGCTAACGCGTTGATATCCACATGGGACTCCAAGATAGCACACTTAGCTGATTTTCACTCATAACTTGTCGAACCTCCGATTGTTTAGGGATGCGGTTCAAACCCCTTATATTCCAAGAGGCCATGCTAAACATTAAAAACGTCTTATGAGGGAGTGCTTGCCCCTTAGTTGTGTCGTATTCACTTACCATTTCTTCCACCTTACTTTCATAATCAGAGTCGTTCTCTTTATCCTTCACAGTAATAGTATCCTCTTTTCCCCCCACCTGACTTACCCATTTCATTCACACTTTCCATAGCATTACGAACATCAAATGGATTATGGTTGACCAACTTACTACTATCATCTTTTGTTTTATCATTTCCTGCTTTAGAGTTCTTAGGATTCCAAACATAGTTAGGTTTGTTAGGTTTGTTTACCTTAAAACCCTCAGCATGTCATGTTTGATTTTTTCCAGCTTTCTTTCCTTTATTTTTGCAATTTTGAACCGTAGTAAAACCATCACTTTGGGCGGTAGCATCTTCCTTTGGAACTTATTTAACTCTTTTAGGGCATTGTTCATTTGCATGTCCAAAAGCTAAGCATTCACTACACCGCAGTGGTTTCCAATCGTATTTAATCTCCATTTTTTCCATTGCATGTCCCTCCCCATCAACAACTGGAACAACCATGGTTACTTCATGTTTCAGTTCTATCTCAGTCGTAACCTCAATCAGCGCACGCGCAAACCCTAATCTACCCCAAGGCTCAGCACACATTGCATTAGTAAATGCATCAAACATGATTGGTTTGCCTATTTGTGTAGCAATCAGGCTCAAACCATCCTTAGAGTAAGCCACAACAGGTACTTTATGTACCTTTACCTAAACAGGCACCTTTATGACCTTATCTTTCGACAAATTCATATTAGGAGACCATTTAGTTAAAATAAGAGGCTGGTTTCGAATCAACCAAGGACCTTTTTCCAGCACCTGTTCTAAGCCCGTCATAGACGTAAACTTAAAGTAGTATACATCATCATCATCACACATGACTTTTTGAAATCCAAATTTACTCCATGTATTGCTTACATAGTTTTGGACTAACTGGAAGGCCACTTTCTTTCCTACAAAAAAACATATTAACGAGTTAGCAAATTTATTTTGTGCGGCAATCACATGCTCAACAGGAAGCACACAATCCGAATTCTCCACTTGCTCACTGTTAACCAACGACCTAAAATTAACTTTAAGGTTCGTTGGGTTCTTTGTTTCCTTAGTAACAACATTCAAAAAAGACTTCTTCTGAGGACTACTCGGTGTAGCCTCCGTTGGTTTTGTAGCACAAACGTTTGGATCTTCCCATGTATCTGAGGTTAATCGTTGTCCATCATCCTTGGGTGGTTGAGTTTCATTAACTGGTTTCTCATGCATAGCATCACCCCTTTTCGTTCCAAACTGAACTTGTCGCATAGGCATCAGTGGATTGCCATCATCATGTTGACTTGGTTGCTCCACATTCGACTTAACAGACTCATCCCTTAGCGGTTGAGTATAAGTCTCGGACCTCCTATCCATAATATGCTTACCATTAATACTTATGAATTTAGTAGCAAGATCACCAGGCTTAGAATTCAGCGATTTTAACATGTTTTTTGGTTGAGAAGTAGCAACCATTGAGAGGAGTAGCAACCTTAGGTATATAATTCCGATTCAAAAGAGAAGTGGAATTTGCATAACATCTTTTATGCTAATGCATATTTGTTTTTTTTCTTTCTTCTTCCCTACGGACAAGAGCATTTAATTATTATTTCATTAAAACGCTTCAT